>WTSP01005917.1:24084-36881 GCA_025331215.1 Actenoides lindsayi | reverse complement strand
TGCTCAGAGCCCCAGCCAACCTCCCCTGCAATGGTGCCAGGGATGGGGCAGCCACCACCTCTCTGGGCAGCCTGGGCTAGGCTCTCACCACCCTCAGTATTAAAAATTTCTTCCTTCTCTCCAGTCTAAATCTCCTTCTTTTAGCTGAAAAACATCACCCCTTGTCCTGTCCCAACAGGCCCTGCTCAAAAGTCCGTCCCCACCTTTCTGATCAGTCCTCTCAAGTACTGCATGGGGACTGGGGGAAGTGTTGCTGCTCCCCTCCTGCTTGGCATGCTGGCCTGAGAAGGGGCTTTTACCCACTGTGAGGGCCAAGAGTTCACAGTCTGCATTAGGGATACAGGCAGCAGCCCTGGCCATGGGTTTAGCATGGGCAGAAGAGCAGAGGAAACAGGGAGCGCTGGCAGCCAGCTCTGTCCCCACCCTTCTGGCCCTGCTGCAGGTCACTGAACACTGATGGGCCAAGAAAGCTAAAACGATGAGAGCAGGAGCTGGTCCATGGGCTGAGGTCAGCAGGTGGGATGCTGGTGACTTTAGAGAAGCAGAGCTCTGATGTTTGGAAAGCAAATGTTAAACCAGATCTGGCTGCTGCTGTCTGAGCTCGTGGGGTATCACCAGCCCAAGTAAAACAGAAGCTGAGCAGAGGAAACAGCTCACGTCAGAGGGGACCATGGGGGCAGCAAGAGCATCCCAGCAGAAGACTGGTCTTAGGCAAAACCAGGAGCTGACTCAGGATGGGGCTGGTGCTGCCCTTCCACATCAGGCTGGGTCCTGGACTGTGGCAGCAGTTTGGGGCTCCCCACTCCCACCTGGAGCGAGTGGCCGAGTCCCAGCAGGGACATGGGAGCTGCTCAGGTGAGGGCATCTCTGAGTATGGGTGCTTCATGCTCCTGCTGAGCTGCAGCTCCTGCTCTCGGGAGTCCCTCTCCTTCCTCCTCAGCTCATCCCTGGACCCCCAGGGCTGGGGAAGGGAGTGGAGACCACAGGCGTGGGGCACCCAGAGAGCTGGGATGAGATGGAGCTGGCTGGAGCAAACCAGCTCAATGATGCACCTGGAGAGCAGGGGGTGGAGGTGGGACGCAGCTTCCCCACGCGTCTGTCCATCTGTCCATCCACTATCCCATCAGCACGGCAGCCCCTGCTGCAAAAACATTAATAACCATCGTTATAACAGCCCTTTCTTTTTTCTTTCTATATGAAAATAAAGCGGCACTGCTTGCAGAAGGTTCTCATTTAGGGAAACATCTGGAGCCAGCACTTCTCCCCCGAAAGGCAGCGAAGGGTTCAGAGGATACCAGCCCATGTGCCGGAGAGGAAGAGGAGGAGGAAGGAGCTGGTTCACCCAGGCCCCCAGGGAAGGGATGCAGCACATTCCTATGCAGTGTCTGCTCCCTGGCCTCAAGGGAGCCAGGCACTGTCCCGCCTGGGGCACAGGCTGCAAACCCCTCTGGCACCCTGACCAGAACAGCCCCTCCAGGTCCCAAAAGCCGTGGGCACCAAGCAGGTCTGGTGATGTCTGAGGTCCCCCCAGGGCCAAGGGGACACATGGGTTTGGCTGCTAGGAAGGACCCTGGGGACTCGAATGAGCAGGAGAAGCAGGGATGCTCCTGGTCCTCTGGGCTGTGGATGAGCAGGGAAAAGGGTTTACAGAGGGACAGTGCCTCTGGGGACACAGGCTGGTGTCACATCCCAGCTAGGGGTCATCAACCCTTCTTCAAAGGCCCTCTAAACCTTCTTCCAGGTCCTCCAAGGGCTCCAGGGTAGGAGCATCTTCCCAGCCAGCAATGCCTGGGGTGCACGTGAAGCCCTTCGCAGATGAGGAAGGGTCCTGTCCTGTCTTGGTCCCATCCCATCCCATCCCATCCCTGGCAGGTTTCCAGGAGTTGGCAGGACACCGAGGGCCAGCACAGGGATTCTGAGTTGTGAATCATCACAGGTGACCAGCCTGCAATGGTCACCACGCAGGCTGCAGTGACACCAGGCTGCAGTGACATCTACTGGGCTCCCACTCATGGAAACCCTCCAGCCCTGCACAGCCCACAGACCCTCCAGCCCTGCACAGCCCCACACCACGACCGGGCCCCACTCCCACACAGAGCCCTGGGGGCTTCCAGCTCCAGCCTCCGTGTTTCCAGCCCCAAGCCCACCCTGATTCTCACCAGCTCCTGCCCAGACACTTCCACACCACGTCCACCACCGCCAGCCCAGGGCAAAGCCCCCAAACCACTGCAGCCAGGGGAGAGGGGCAGCACCTCCCCCAGCACACAAACTCCCTGGGGAGGGGTCCCAGGGGGTCCCAGTGCTCCCAAGAAGCCCAAAGAGCTGAAAAAAACCCCTGCATTAATTGAGAAAATGCACAAATTAGGGGTGAGGGTAGGGATGGGGCGGGGGGAGAGAGCTGTTTATCTAGAGCTGATTTTGATTTTCTTCTTTCAAATATCAGCAGGATGCTGAGCCTCGCCTCATTATGCAAATAGAAGCAATTAGAGCTCACCCAGGCTCTGCCCACGTGACAGGTTTATGGCACTCACAGAAATCCTTCCTGCTACATGAGAGGAATAACAACAGCTCCCCTGTGCCGGCTCCAGCCCCACCACGGCCGGGAACACGGGACGGTTGGGTAAGGAGGGCCCCAGAGCAGAGACAAACCCCCCCCCATCACCACCCCCAGGGGCTTCCAAAGCCCTCAAAGAAAGGCTTTCCCAAGGAAGAGCCTCCCACTTTCCCATGGAGACACCAACCCCACCAGCAGCAAGTCCTCCCCAGCTCTGGGGATGGGAGAGGAGGGATGGAGGTGGGAGAGCATCGCTGGGAGTGACTCAGGAGCCTTCATCTCTCCCAGGTCAGGGAGTCACCCCCCAGCAGGGCATCGCCACGCTTTGGGACTGGTGCCCGAGTGGGCAGGCTTTGCTGAACACCAGCAGAAAGAGGCAAAGCAAAAGTACCCCAATTCCCTGAACTGGGCATAAAAAGCAAAGCACACTCACCCTGGGCTGCAGCAGGGGCTGGTGGCAGGAGGAACGGTGGTGGCTCTGGGCCCCATCCAGCTCTTCACCTCCCCAGGGGCACGTGCTGCCCTGCAAGGACCAGACACAGAGCATAAACCTGGCACAACTCCCATCAATCCATCATGTTCCTCCTGATTTACATCAAGGTAGCTGGGAGGATTTATTCCCAGTACCTGCCTTGAGTTCCCCCCACCTCCGGCCCTACATGATCTTGGGGGGGGGTGGGAAAGAAAAAAGGGGGGAAAAAAAAAAAGACAGGCTCTTTTAATATTGATCTTTCTCCTATTTTTTTTTTTCTCCCTTCTTCTCCGTTTGGATGCAAATGGAGATTGATGAGCCCAGGCCAGCAGCTCCTCACCTCTGAGGGCATTTCTTTCGGTGCTCCCGGGGTGAGGAACGAGCAGCAGGATGCCAGCGAGCCCTGCTCTACAGACACCTTCACCCAGGGCTGGGGCAGAGCTCCCAGGCACCTGGTTCAGCCCAGAGACTCCAGCACGGGCTGTTTTGCCACGTTACCACATTTCAACCAGCAAGCACCCCGCGGGAAACCTCCAGCCTGCATCCCTGGTCTGGCTCCATCCCCCGCTCCCTCCCCATGCTGCCTGCTCTTTCCTGGGCTCATAGGTGGGAAGAACACCCAAGGAACCCTTTCCACCTCCCCCAGCTAGAGCTGCTGGGGCTCACAGCGTAAGGCAGCCTGTGACTGCCGTGGAGAGATGGATTTTTGCAGCCATGGGATGGTTTGGGACTAAGACCCTCACAGGTGCCCTGAAGGATGCATGCGTGACCCAAAGCTGTAGGAGCCACCCAGGCACCACCCAGCAGCACGGCTGGAGCTGCCTTTGGGGTACCCCACATTGCCCCCTGCTCAGAGCTTCTCCGTGCACTGGAAACACCCAGTGGCACCCTATGTGACATCAGACACAGAGAAGAGGACTGTCCTTGGTGCTACCACTGGAGGACAGGGTCTGGCTCAGCCATCAGCTGAGATGCTCCAGAGCTGAGCTGCCTTTTCTCAAGGACCGATGCTTTCCAGACCTTCCCCTTAAGGTGCAGGCAGAGCCTGTGGGCAGGGATTGTAACAACGGTTGGACTCAATGATCTGAAAGGTCTTTTCCAACCTAAACCATTTCTAACAGGGACATTGACCCCTTAAGTGAGGCTGCTTCAGAGGGACTCCTGCCCGTGCAGGCTGCAGGACCCCATCAGAAAGGTGCCTTCATCTCCACAACGGAACTCAGGCCAGGGCTTGGCCACACCACGGGGTAACGAGACAGCTCCAGCAGCGCCAACAAAGAGGGGTCAGATCCCAACAACCTCAGGGCTGGACACACAGACTCCTCTGCCCCACATCTGTGGGTCCACCGAGGAGCCAAGGAACCACGTAGGGCAGGAGTCGGCTCCCCAGAGCTTCCCTGCTGAGCGGTGCAGGCAGGGAGCTGGGAGCCGTGGGGAAAGGGCTGAGTCAGCACCAGGAGACTCCCTCCATCCAGGCCATTTGGCAGGCAAGGGTTGGGAAGGAGCTTTTCTTCCGTCACCGGGCTGAGCGAATAATTCATAGCGGATAAATAATTGAGCAGGAGTTTAGCCTTCCTCTGGCAGCGGATCGTCCGCGAGCCGCTCGCAATTATCCCGCATTTATTCGCCACGCCGAATTTTTAGTTGAATTATTCAGACAAGTCGTCGTCGGGCTGAGGAAAAGCCCGGGGAAAAGAGGAGATACCTGAAACGACAGGGAAAAATCATCCTCAAGACCATCGTGTTGTTATGATTATTTAGCATCCGTAGAGCAAGAAGCAGCCAGAGCTGCAGCAGGCCCCGCGGCCGGAGGCGATGCGGGAGCGAGCGGATGGATGTGGAGGAGGCACTGGGTCCTCGGGTTTCCACCACCCAGCTCCATTTCCAGCCAAGAGCCCCTGGACATCCCCAAGTTTTCTGCTTCCTACCAGCAAATTCATCTGCTGGGAGATTTGCAGAAGAGGACGCTGAAGGAAAGACGGCACGAGCAAAATGAATTCCCATTTCTGTTTGGATGAGTATCTCCTGAATTGTTTTAATGAGATGTCTCCCTGGTTCGCCCAGCGGCCCGACTGCTCTGTGGCTCTTCTACACACAAGCCCACGTGGCGGGGACAGCCACACATCTCCTACCTCAGCCCCAGGGTTGGTCCCTGCATCCCGCACGCAAACCAGAGCTACCCTGCAAAGACACACAGAGATGAGCTTTGAGGGGGGAAAAAACAAAAAATAAAGCCCCAATAGACTCAATTCAAGTGAAAAATAATTTTTCTCAAAGGACAAAGCAGTGCTTCCAGCAGAAAAGGGGTGGGATGGCAGGGACACAGAATGAGAGCAGCAACATCCTCACGCTGAAGCTGATTCACCATTGGAGAGGAAAAGAAAGGGCTCTGGAGATGCTGGTGCCCTTGGCCCTGCCAAGGCTCCTGCCTCTGACACCACCAGCCCAGGGGTGACAGTGAGGGTGCCCAGAGCTCCTGTCCCTGTGTGGCCCCGAGGAGGAGGAGGATACACAGCAAGGCACCCCAAGACCTCCAGGATGCAGGAAGTACAAACAAAAGCAATTTAATACCAAAAGCAGAGACTTCCAACTACGCTGATGGGCAAAGATAGGAAGAGGAGGGGGGAGAAGAGCAGCAGCTGGGGTTCCGGAGAACAACATGGGGAGAAAAAAGAAAGAGGAGCAGGAAGATGACGAGCGCGGTTGAGTTGCCCGCAGTTGTCAGCCCTTTTCGGGGGGAGGGCAGCAGGAAGGTTACTGATCAGCCAGCTCTGAAACCAGACAAACCATTTCCACATGCCAATAAAACCCCGAGCGCGAAGAGTTTGCGAGGTTCTGGGGCCCCTGCGCTGCCTCTAAAACAAACCAGAAGAGCTGGGAAGCTCACCCGGGCAGGAGCTGGTGTGGGGAAGGGAGCGCAGTGATGGCAGCTGACCTTTTTTTCCTTCATCATCACCCTCCTCCTCCTCGCCTGCCATAGCTCATCCCTCCTGGCATCGCTTGGACTGCGTCAATGGGACAGCGACTGGGCAGTGCAGGCATCACCTACTGGGGCTGGTGATGCTCCTGGGGAAACTTTGCCTCTCCACATGAGTCTGAGAGCTGAGAAGCTCCAACTCATCTCACTTGTGTCTTTGGTAGGCTCCAGCACATGGGGTTGGGGCCCGAAAGGCTGAAATCATCCCTGCTGCTACGAAGCCAGCCCTTCAGAGAGGCCAAGCCAACGCAGCCTCCTCCCCGGCGGGACCGACAGCCCCAGCCCTCCCCACGCCGAGATGGGGACGTTCTCCAAGCTCCAGCTGAAAGGCACCTGCTCCCACCTGTGTCCCAGCACACGCTGACCTTGGCTGAGCCTTTACCTCACCCACGGCTTAGTCACGGCAGCCATCAAACCCGGCGCGATCGCCGAGACCTCGCCGGAGAGGGAAGCAGCTGCCGCCCCGAGCTGCTATAAATCACCCACTGAAAAGCAGGGCACCCACCTCCCCGGCTGTAAATCTGCAGGAGCAGAAACCAGAGCGGCTTATCAGGAGAGGCCACACTGCCACCCCGGCCCGGCTCAGCCCTCGTGCTCTCCACGTCGGTCCCCGCCACCCTCCCGCAGAGAGGAAGAGGATGCTGGGTTCGTATTAACTGCCAGCAGCCTCAGATGGGCACTGGGGACCCTGCCTCTGCCAAGCTTCACACCACCCAATGTTTGCTGCCAAGCTTCACACCACCCAATGTTTGCTCCCATGCTTGGGGTGATCACTGCCTCCATGTCCACCAGCTCTGGGCTGTGAACAGAGCCCAGCAAACCCTTGGCTCATCCCCAAGCCCTCCACATGCTGTTCCCCAGCCCCGGAGTTGTGTCTGTCCCTGTATCTCCAGAACCTTCCTGCCACCTGGGCAGATGATGGCTGGGACACAAGCCCAGAGCCTGAGCCTGGAGGAAACCTCTTCATCCTTTGACCATTTGCTCAACAAGCACAAGGACCGGACAACTGGAATGTTTCCCTTTTTGCTGCTAGAGTTTAAGAAACCTTGGACAACTCAATCCAATGGGAACCTCCTGCTCTATGGTGGATACTGGAGCCAGAACCGATGGGCAGTGCTGCCATCCCCTCTGGACATGGGAAAGGAGGCCACTGAGGAGCACGTCCAAGGACACACCAAGCGTGGTTCTTGCGTACTTTGGGCGCATTTGGAAATGGAACAGTTTGAGTTCACAAGGCAGCCCGGAAGCCACTGCCAGGCTGACCTGTGCTCACACAGTGCCAGCACCCACAGCTCCAAGGAAGGCTTCACCTTTAATTAATTAACAGCACAGAAGAAAAATCAAGCGTACGTCTGCGCCCTGCCACACTGTCCCATCACACCCAGGCAAAACCGTCAGCCTGTGCAGCTCCAGCTGCTTGGAGCCACTTCCCAGCCTTCCCCATCCCAGGAAATCCACGAGTTTCACCAGAAAGCAACACAAACCCCTCAGCTGGGAAACGCTGTCCCCTTGTCCCCACTCCCGTCCTCCCTCCCGGGTGCTGCTCCGCTCAGGTCCTCCCGGCAGGCTCATCACCACCGAGTCCCCAGGCCATTGGTGACTGACACCTCTCCCCTCCCTGCCCCGAGGAGGCAAAGTGCCTGTGTGTCCACACACACCCTTCAACACACCAGTGCAGAAGCCCCGGGTTGAAGCCACCAGCTCGTTTTGGGTGTAAATCAAGGTTTTGTGAGGTGTTGGCATCAAAGACGGAGTCTCGCCCCGCGAGCAGGAGGCACCGACTTGGCCGTGGCCTGTGCTCCCAAGGTGGTTTTGTGCTCGTCCATCACCACACAGCACCTGCAAATGCCCAGACTTGCCTGGCGTGGGATCCAGGAGACCAGACGCCCATCCACTCACCGCAGAGCATCCCTCCAGCCCAGCTCTCCCCATTGCCCCGACCAGCACCAGCACCGCCCGGCTGCTCAGCACTTGAACTGGCCGGATCCAGGCACCATCAGCGCTGCAGGCAGGGAAGGAGAAGGTGAACGTGGCATTCCCGGCAGCCCAGCACAGTGGGGAGACCCTGAGCATCTTGGTCTGTCCTAAAAGAGACGCAGCAATGAGGAGAGATTGTGTCCTGCTGCCGAGAGGCGAGGGCTGCCCGCACTCCTCCAACTCACAAGCCCTTCGAGTCACCTACACTTACAGCTCTCGTCAAGCCTTTTAGTGATTTCTTTTTTAATCTAAGGGAGCCAGACTCCTCTGGTTAATCCAGCTCAGGGGCCGAGCAGTGAGCCCACTGCTAACACAGCTCCACTGAGTCATCCAGTCCCCAGCACATCACTCACCAGGAGGAGCTGCAAGTTGTGTGTTGGTCATCAGGAGCAGCCGGCTCTTACTACGTGCCTCTGCTCACCCAGGGAAGGCAGCGCAGACCCAGAAGGTCCATATGGACCCTCCTCAGCAAGGGACATGTGCAAAAGATCTGACCTCTTCCAGCCCAGAACGTTGAGGGAGAGAGCTCAGGGACCTGCAGGGTCTGGGACAGACTGCATTAGCAAGATGTGAGCGGTGTCACAACGCAGGAGGAGGGCAAACAGTGTCCCCATCATCAGGAAAGGGGAAAGCAACTGAAGGGAGAAATGCAAAGCTGCTGGGCCAATGTCAGTAGTAAATTGAGGCTCTAAAACCCATTTAGAGAAATGCTGTGTGAAGCAAAAATATACGTGGACCAACATTTTGTCACCTACACCTAAAGAGAGGGGAAGGTCGTATTGGATTTCCCCGGCATCACCTGACTTCCTTGAGAAAGAAAGGTCAGTCCTGGGATCACCCCTAATCCTGGCACGAAAAGAACCGTCTGTGGCAGCAGATCGGGGAGGAGGAGGCTTTCCTGGGGGTGGCCCTGAGGAGCAGCGTGACGGAAGGGAGGTGGCAACCAGCAGCACGATGGGGAAGGTGACGTGCTCAGCGAGGACAAATTTGGGGTGTAAAGCAGCAGCCTGAGTGGAAAATAGCGAGGCAGGGATGGACCCAGGTGTGCTGGGATGTCAGGAGCTGATCAAGAGCTGCTGAGGGGTGAAATGGCAAATGCAATTTTAAATGTGAGGAGTGTTTCCAGTAGAGGCAGAGGAATAACAGTGCCAGGAGACCAGATGCTGCGGGGAGGGGGGGGACTTCATCTGAAAGGCAAATATCTCAAGGGGAGTAAAATCTTAAGCAGAGCAGAAGACCTCGCCCAGCTGCAGGTCAGCACTGATCCAAGAGGAAGGTGTAGCTTAAAGAGGGTGGGAATCTGAGGTCTGGTCCCAGTCGTCAGAGCGAGGAGATGCTGCCGCAACCCCGCGTAAGAAAACCAGGCGTGAAACAACCAGCTGCTCAAAGCAGAGCAGGATCCGTTCCCCTGACACGGTCACCAACAATAACAGGAGATGACAGTCAAACCAGAGCCTCAGCCCTGCTCTAAATGAAGAGAGACACGTTCTGATTAAAACAACTGGGTGCCCAGTTAAAGCCTGATTGCAATAGGCTGCTCGGGCATTTGCTGACCGGCTGAGCTGTACTCCTGCCGAGCTTAAGGCAGGGGTAGGATTGTGTTGGGAATGGGAACATTCCTCAAAATCATACACCCTGATCCTGGGGGAGTTGGTCCCGTGGCAAATGAGCCTGCAAAAGTGAACGGGACAAGAAAGAAAATGGTAACGAGAGACTTGGAGCTTGAAAGTACCACTGGTCTTAGGTGGAGAGAAATGCTGCCCTGGGTTTTTAAAGAATAAAACCTGGAGCAAACATCAGAGCATCTGCAGGAGGCTGGTGAAAGCCCTGTGCTCTCCCACCAGTGGGCCTCACTTCCCACCCAGACGAGCTCAGTGCTGTGCTGCACCCAACATCAGCAAACCATGGAAGAGCTGGGAGGCTGGAGACAAAAAAACCCTCTCCATCACATCTGAGATTACAACCACCATCAGGAGCACGGATTGTGGAGCTCGGCTGGGCTCATGTCCCTGCAGTGGCATCAAGCCCACCAGCTTCTGAGAAGAAAGGTCTGATCCCAGAAGGGACCTCAGGAATCCAGGCAGCTCCACCCACACTCGGGCAGGGGCTGATGCACCCCAGGCTTTGCTGGTTGGTTGGAAAGCCATGCTGAGCACAGCCACCCTGCACGGTCACCGTCCCCCTCCAGGGGATGGAAACCACAGCAGGGTTTTGTGACAGCATTAAATGTGGTGTTCCCAGCACCTCTGGTAGCACGGGACCTGCTCAGAAGGGCTATTCCAGCCCAAAGGGCACAGTTACCAGAAACAAACCCCGAGGAGAAGCAGCGGCAGGGCTGGTTGCACACCTGGCAAGAAACACTGGGGCCTCCAGCACGAGAGGGGCAATAACTTGTTTCTTCCTCTCGCTTTTCTTCTTCCTAATAAATTAAAAATAATACCAGTGGTAGTAAACTCCCCTTGGCTTTCCCCTCCCCCAACCAGAGCAGGTTCAGTTACCAGCTTCCCTGAGTGCCAGAGGTGTGATTTACTCCCAGAACGGGACGCATTAAGCTGTAGGGCAGGGGGAAGTTTCCATTTGCTTCCCAACCAAACTCCCCTCCCGGGCCATTCCCACCGCTGAGGATCAGATAAGCTTTCCCTCTTGGCTTCCACATTAACAGGGTAGGAGGAGGCACAGCCTGTGGGTTGCTTAAAGAAGCCCCAAAGAGAGGTTCACCTGGGGGAGCTCACAGCAGACCCCTTTCTCCGTGGAAAGGCGATGCCATCGCTCATTCAGAGGGTGCTCTCTAAGTTCAAGCTAAAGTTCAGAGAGCCACAAAGCCTCCAGCTCCAAGGACACCGGGGCTACAAAAGTCATGCCAAGGGGAGCATGGTGCTGCACCAACACTGCTCCCTTCACACCTTCATTTCTGGGGCCACCAGTCATGCTGGAACATCAGCCAGAGGTTTCTGTTAGGGTGTTGGTAGCCACTAGCTGGGCACAAACTGCTTCGTAGCCCGAGTTGGTAGCTGCTGATAGCCAACGAGACCCAAAATTTCCTAGGCCCAAAGTGAATTCCCACAACACCAGTGGGCAGCTGAAACCTGGACAGGTCCCGTAGCAAAAGGGCCAGTCCCCAGCATGGGACATGGCTGCAACCTCACGGCATCCAAAGTACTCACCTGGCTGAAGCAGCTACAGCCATAGAATCCCAGGATGGTGGGGGTTGGAAGGGAGCTCTGGAGCTGATCTGGTGCCACCCCCCTGCTCCACCCAGCAGGGTCACCCAGAGCAGGGGGCCCAGCAGCGCAGTGTCCAGGGGGATTTGGAATCTCTCCAGAGAAGGAGACTCCACAACCTCTCTGGGCAGCCTGTTCTAGGGCTCCTGTTCAGATGGAACCTGCTGGTTCCAGTTTGTGCCCAGTTCCCCTTGTCCTGACACCGGGCACCACTGCTTTTCAGCCTGCCCCCAGTCTCCTACCACCTGCTCTTTAGATTTTGATCAGCATCTCCATCCCCATCCCAGCACCACGCCCCACACGAGGGGCAACTACCAGCCCCCCAGAGGACCCCAAATCACCACTCATTCCCTTTCCACCCCTCTATCACCCACGTTATCATCCTCCCAGTGCTCTCAGACGTGTTCCCACTCCATCCCCCAGAGTTGAGCTCCCAGTGAGAGCTGCCGTGACCAGTAGGGACCCGGGGAGGAGAGGCACCGATGCTCCACCACCGCTCACGTCCAGCCCTCCTCACCCCCCCATTTCCACTGGTTTCCCTTCTAAAGGGGCTGCAACACAGCACATATTTAGACTTCAAAACAGCTTGTTTGTGTAATTGCCAAAAAAAAAAAAAAATATAAATTTTTGTTTCGTTTTGCTTTTTTTTTTAAAGAAAAAAAAAAAAAAGGAGACAAACCCACCCTGCTACAATGACTAATTAGCTCGCTCCTGCCTCGTACCCTGTAAACAAATGTATTTGTAACCAATTTGCAAGCACTTTGCATAAGGGGCCCAGAACACTCGTGTCTGTTTGATGCATTTTGACATTAATTTGATAATAGCGGCTTAACAAGGAATCCAGGCTCCCCAGCTATAAATATGCTGCTTTTCCACCTCCTTTTATCTGCACAGTGAAATAATGTTGTTTTTCCCCCTGCTGCAATAACCAGCAGCCAACCCTTTCATGAATGCCCTTTATGTCCTTTAGCATTTTCAAGGCTTCTTTTTGGGTTTTTGTTGTGTTTTGGTT
Source organism: Actenoides lindsayi (assembly GCA_025331215.1). Taxonomy (NCBI): domain Eukaryota; kingdom Metazoa; phylum Chordata; class Aves; order Coraciiformes; family Alcedinidae; genus Actenoides; species Actenoides lindsayi. The sequence goes on along the minus strand of WTSP01005917.1, from coordinate 24,668 downwards.
TTGGGTTTTTTTTTTTTTCTCCTCCTGGAGAAAGTAAAAGCTTTTTATTAGTTGTATTTTTAATTCCTGTTCACTGGGGGGAAGGAGAAGAGAGGACAGCGATGGGACTCTGATAATGCAGCTTCCAGGAGACAGGGATGAGAGAGATCTCTGCTCAGAAATACTTCTCCATCCATTTGTGCTTCACAGGAGAGAGAAAGCTCATCCTCCTCCTCATCTCCGCTCGCTGTGGCTCTCCCTCTCCACACAAGCCCTCACCAGCACACCAGTAAGCAAATTTAAGCATTATCAACTGGGAATGGGACACTGGAGTCCACTCTGATGCCAACCAGAAAGCCACCGTGCCCCCTAGCCTCAAAGGGAGGCACTACAGGACCACCCCACTCCAAATCTCTGCTTGATGGGACCCATCCACACCACCACAAGAACCGTCACATGTCCCAAAGGGACAGCACAAAAAGGGGTGGATGCTGGGGACTGAACTGGGACTACAGCTTGTCCATGCCCTGACAACACCGTTTCTCCTCTCTTCCTGGTCCCTCCCAAGACTTTCCACCTACCCCTGTGGTCAGAACTTCTCTCAC
>WTSP01005917.1:2399-19122 GCA_025331215.1 Actenoides lindsayi | reverse complement strand
GCCCGAGGCAACGTCCCTTCACTATTAATCATTATTCCCCATACAACATCCCAATTGGTTTCTATGGAAATGATTCTCCTGGCAGAGTACCCCGGCACAGCTCATCAAAGAGGCAGGAGAGCTGCAGTGGAAGATTTGCCTCTGCAGTGCCCAGCGCGGCTCCGGCGCAGCCCTCCCCGCACAGCTCTCCCCGCAGGCAGGGGAAAGAGCTTTGGCTGGATGCTCTGTGCTGGGACAGGCCAAGGGGGGACGGGATGGCAGATGGAACACCCTTTGGCACCGCAAAGGGAGAAGCCCCACGTTTCTGTGCCCATCAGGGGACACCCCGTCCCAAAAAAGGGCTGCTGGTGGAAGCACCCAGCACCTCGTGATGCCCGGTCCCGCTGCCCACGGCTCCCGTGCCTCTGAAGATGAGGAGGGTGAAGGGGCAGGTCCTGCCCTGCTCCCCGGGCAGCCTCGGGTGCCTCTGCTGAGGAGCAGGTAGCCACGGGAAGCGAAGCGAGCGGGGTGGCTGCTCTGTGAGCCGTCAGCCTGGCCAGGGGCGAGCAGGGGAAACCTCCCTCTCCCTCTCCCTTGTGGGGAAACCCAGGCCAAGCCCCACGCTGCACACCTGGCTTCCAGCACGATGTCCCTGACACGGTCCTACCCTGCCTCTCTTCACTTCCAGCACTTCTCCTCCTGCAGAAGCACCTCCCCGACGGCCGAGCGACCGCGCTCCAAGCTCGGCCGTTGCCACACAGCCCCCTTCCAAACCGAGCCGTGGATACACTGCCATTTCCTCCAGACACCATGCAGCCAGCTTTGCACAATGGCCAAGGGAGGGATTCTTCTGCCTACGGTCCTAAGAAACCCACCAAAACACCAACGACTTCGCCTCCCCCAATTCCTCCCACCTACACCACTGCCACTGTCGGGGTCTAGACCTCCCCAATGCCATTTTGCAAGATGAGACTTTGGCCATCAGCAGAGCAGCAAACAACTTCTGACTTCCCAGGCTAACGGCACTTGTCCCAGCACAGCTTTCTCCCCGAGAAGGGCGGGCAGCTCGTCGGTGGTCAAAGCAAAGATTTCTTCCCCACAGACGGGAGGTCTGATCTGGAGCACAGCATGGGAGATGCCAGCAGGGACTGGGAATCCTGCACACGCAGTCCCTGCGAGAAGGGCACCTTCTGGAATTGAATCCATTTATTTCAGGCTACGGACAGTGGCATCAGCAAGCTCGGAGAGCACCTCATTAGATGCTGGCAGATAGCGGGAGGGAGATTTCTGGAGAGATGGGGGCAGAGAGCAGAGAAAAGGAGGGGGGATTTCATATTAAGTACAAGGCAGACCAAACCACCCATCCCTGCGTTCTCTCCTCCTCGAACGCTGCGCGCCAGAGCCTCAGCACCGAGACCCATATATTGCTCTGCTCAGAACATATGGTGCTGTGTTTAATAGCCTGGCTCTGCCAATTGGGGACTATTAGGGTGGGTTCTTTTCCCAGTGTAAATGTTGCAGAATATAAATTGTAATTAACACCGATGCCAAAATAGCACTTAGAGAAAATAAGCACATTATTAACATCTGGTGAATCCTGCCTGGAGTGCAGAAGCAGCGGAAATTCTCACTCACCATAAGAGGATTTGTAGTAGAGATATCAAGCCTTGGCCCGGAGTTGGGGGGGGGTGGAAGGAGTTTTTAGCTCTTTATCACTATTTGTGGTGCTGTCTTTTCTACCTGTGGGTGACCTTTCCCAGCCCCAATGATAACCGGTAACGTTTGCACCAAGACTTCTGACCCGCTCGTGTGAATGCAGATGTCTGAACACCGTAACTCCAGGCAGTGGAATGATGGTGTTATAAAACATGCCTGATTGCCTGCCCTGATCCTGCAAGACACGAGGCAGATGGGCATCACTTTGCCAAGCAGAAGGTACAGCACGTTTCACCAGCTTACTCTAACCCCCAAGACCAGAGGGTTAACACCACTGCTAAGCAATGCAGGGCTGTCCCCCAGCCCTGGTTTTCCAGCAGGACAGGAGCTGGTGGTTCTGTCAAACTCTTGCCAGTGTCACAACACCTCAGTGGAGGGGACATCCATGCTGAGGGTGGGAATAGCCTGGCTCCTGTAGCACCTAGGGAGGGTTGGGATTCCACCAGAGGACAAAACAGGTCCCCTCAGGCATCAAAAAGCTGGCTCCATACCTTCAGCCTTCCCTCTACCTTGCCCTAAGGCTAGAGGCACAAGGAGGAGAAAAGCAGCTTTAATAATGCTCCAGCCAAGGCGGAGGAAGCAGATTTGCACTCACTCACAGCCTACCCCTCCCTATTTATCCTGGGAAAGAAACCTGGACACAGAAAAGAGGCAGAGCTAAGCGGTCCGAACTGGACAGAGCAGCGTCTCGCATCCCTGCCAAAAACCCACACCTGATTTGTGGAAGCGAGGGAGAAAGGGAGCAAAGAGCTGTTGGAGAGGGAGAGAGGGATGCAAACAGGTGAGTAACACGACGAGAGAGAGAAAGAACGACCTCATGGGGAGAGCAAGAGAGAAAACAGTGGCGGGCTGCCAAGAAGAGGGCACCAGCTCCTCGCGCTCGCTCACGGCCGAGCCTCAGCTGCTTGGAGAGCGGCGGCAGGAGAGCTGCGGCCCTGCCCCGAGCAGCACCAGCTGCCTGCACACCCCACTGCTGCCACCCTGCCCTGGGTCAGAAGGGAGAGGAGCTCAGGGCAGAGGGCAGACACGTGCAGGGGTTAGTTTGAGGCTGACAGCAACCCGCTCGTTAACGCGATAAGCTACCCCAGCACGAGGGCCGCCCCAGCAAGACAGATTTCCAGGCAGGTCCACACCTGACTGAGGGGAAAGTAAGAAGGGAAAGTCCTCTGAAGCTATGAGGTGTATTGTGCTCTCAGATCTATCCCATCAGAGCAGGCTTCCTATCAGCCACTGACGGCAGAGCACCGTTTGGGAGACGGCAGCTCTTGTAGAAAATGCCAACGAGGAGATGGGGACATTGCCTTTGGAGGACACTGGGCTTCCCATAGAAAGCACTGCTCAGCACATTAGGGAACACTGAGGTGGAGAAGTCAGACAGCTCTTGCAGAAGACAGAGCCAGCGTGCTACCACAAAACACTCCAGCAGAGAGGAAATCCAACTGCCACCCAGAACTGTAGCTCCAGGAACACGTAACTCGGCTTTGGGTACAGCTGTCTGATGCTTTCAAAAGTGCTCAGTAAATAAGGCAATAGGAAAGTGATCCAGACCACTACTGATGCCTGAGGAAGTTCCGTGGAGCAGAGAAGCTGACTGAAATCACACTGTAAAAATACTTTATAACATCTCTAAAATTAGCATGAGCTCAAGGCATGGACAGAACTGGAACACTACATTCCCATCTACACTGCAAGACAGACTGCGTTTAAAATCAGATCTGAGCCTCAACTTTGTCACTGGAGGCACCATCTACCCTAGGACAAGGATCTCCAAAAGAGCCCGGAACTTCTTCTACCAGACTGATGGAAGCAGCATCAGCAAGAAAATCCCGTGGTTGCGGCGCTAACGATCTTAATTTGTTATTTAAAAATAATAAAATAATAATAATTATTAAAAAAAAAAAGAGTCCTTGTGGTACTTCTCAATCCAAGAAAACCCTTTAAATACCCGTGGCTGCACGTACGTGACTACAAATGGGCGTTTGTAACACAGGAAAGATGTGATGCACTTCAACTGAGCAACACAGTTTTGTGCCTCTTCGCTGGCTCAGGCTTTTCTGCTTTGCCAACAACAGACTGGAAGCAAAGAAGGATGTCCACCAACATCACAAAGCACACCGCCAAAGTACACAGGGGCCCTCAGGAAACACACAGGGGAAAGAGCTTCGTTAAGTCCGTTTCTCTTACCTTTCACTTCAGTACAATAACAACTCGGATTAACCTCAAGGAAATACTCATCAGATTCCAGAAGCCTTCGAGACAGGATTTTTAGATGCAAGCCATATCCAAGAGATGTTTCCCCACTACAAAGGGCCAGCTTCTTTTATTTTGCAATTGCACCTATATAAAGGGATCGTACAGAGCCCGGGGAGGCGGCCGGGAGCTGGAGGTGGGGAAGCCAGGCCAACAAGAAGCTATTTCACGTGTCCACGCTGCCTGTCCTCTCCACGCTGCAACAGTCACCACCACAAGTTGGGGGGTTCCTCGGCCACTCTGCTTTTGAACAAGGTGATTTCATCCAAGTGCCGCATGGGGACGTCTCTGATGACCTCTGTCAAGTCCTCGTGAAGCAGAGGGAAAATGACGACGTTCAGCGCAGGGCGATCGGCCTGGAAACTAAAGCAGACACAGGTTATTAGCCAAGGAAAAGGAGGAATTCTCCAGTGCGAGATGAGGGGGCTGACTGCCTGGATATGGACCAAGGAAGAGGTGGGGGCAAGTTCAGAGGAGGCAGGAGGGGCAGCTGGAAGCCAAGGGCTCCTGCTCTCCTCTCTCTCTGTCAGCAGGGAAGGCAGGCTGGGCTTCCACCCCTCTTCAGAGAGTTTGTTGAGCTGACACAAGCCCAAATTGGGTCAAACATAGGGAGGGAGGGAGGAGGAAGTTTTAAAAAATGAATAAATCGGTCACAACCTAGAGGTATTCTTTGAGGACCAGGAAGCCTAAGAGCCTTGCCCAAACTGGGAAAGGTGCTGAGAGGTAACAATTCAAACCACCTACAAACCAGCAGCAAGTTGCAGAGCCATTAAGAAAATCAGGCCAGAGCAGTGCCAGGCATTCCCTCGGGGCTGAGCCTGGGATTATCACTTCAGGCTGGGCTGCTCTGCAGGCAGAGCCTACCCTCTGCAATTAGAGCACAGGCACGTTTAGAAAGCTCAGATCTGCAGATAAGCATTGAAGTGTGGGAGCACACACACACATACACACTCACTCTGCAGTCTCCTTCCCGATCCAAGCCACAGAAAACCTGGCTTTGCACCACAGGCATTTGCCCAAACACTATCCCTGTTTGCCACTTTGGCTTCCAGTTTCTGAACCTACAGCCTCAGTCTTTTGGTCTCCCCCCCCTTAGAGAAACCTGCATTCTCCTCCTGCCCTCCCAGCTCTTCTTGCCACCATCACACCACTGGGTCTGCCTTCCCGCACACGTCCCAGACCTTGTCAGCAAGAGGGAGAACAGAGCAGAGGAAGAGAACAGCAAAAGTTGCAGCCATTTATACAATGTAAAAAGAACCATGCAAAAAGAAAAATCAACCCCAATTTCCCATCAGCGAGTACTCTGCATGACAGCAATCTGGTGAGGAAGAGAACAGGGGGAGAAGAAATAGTGGTATTCAGAGTAGCATAACCAGAGTTTGGCTTTTTAAAGCCAGGGGTAAAGGGAAGGGATCCCGTAGTTTAAGAGTTACATCCTCAAGATGGAAAGACTTGAGACTATTAGCTCCATGACACCAAGATGCTTCCTCTGAGCCATGTGACAAGGGCCAGCTCATTATCACTGCAAAGGAGGCAAAGTCAAACTGGCAGCCATCAGTCCCTCGAGGCTGAACCAAGTTGTGTTGGGTCAAAAGAGGAGTTCACCGCTCAACAAACTTCTACAGGCACGTGTCTGGAAAATTCCCAAGCTCATCTCTAGCTCTGAAACTGCCAGATTTCTGTCAGGCAGGGAACGGCTGGAGATTCGGCCGCTGGAAACACACAGGGAAATCCCAGGTAGCAGTACAGCCAGATGAAGAAAAGGCCACGAGGAACTGGCGTTTCCTGGAAGACAGAAAGGATCCTCCCCGTCCAGGAACCATTTGGAGCAGAGCTGCCAAAAATGCAGCAGAGAAACTCCCATGCCAAGACCAGTTGCTCGCTCTGGGTGGGTTACGTGAATTTGCCCGAACTGAAGTAGTTGCAGGACTAAGGATTTCCAGCGACAAAACTACCCGGGGCAATTTCCTGTCTTTCTGCATCACAGACCTGCCCTTCACGCCCCCGTGCCGAAGGGCTGGCAGAAAAGGACACTGCTCCTCGAGTGGATCTGGGGGCTGGTGGAGGAGCTGTGCGGTTCCTCACTTCCACTGCACCGCCTGCAAGATACCAACCGGCAAATCGCCGCTGATCGGGGAGGCAGTTGGTAAAGTCTGCAGTGAAATGACATAAAATACAGCAAATGCCTCTTTGATAGTCCCTCCTCTGCCTCAGCTCTTTGTGTTTCTTCCCCGACACCACAGTCCTGCAGAGAAAATCATGTTAATAGGCCCAAGTTTACTGCAATTCAGCTGGGAAGAAACGGCCGTCTTCCCACAGCAAAGAAACTTCTGCTTCTTTCTTTGTACACAGACTCTCCCAAATTAGAGCTGCACGCTGCCTTCTCACCATCTCCAGAACTGTAGTTTATAAGCAGCCTTTACACACAGCTATAAAAATGAGAGCCTAGACGAGTTTACATGACAATCTGCCTCCAAGACAACTGAAAATCCCCACCACGGTAAGAACACCTTCCAAAGAGCCTGGGCTTATAGCAGAGGTTTGAACTTGGGCTTAAAAAAAAAATTAAAAGAAAGAAAGAAAGAAAAGAAAAAAAAAGAAAGCTTTGTAATTTTCTCCCTTCCTCAACAGGAAACTGGGTTATTGCAAACCTTGTAAATTCCAAACCCCAGCAAGTTGACTCTGGAGAATTCTTTCCGTGTACAATTTGCGTGATTTAAGGGAAAAAAAAAATAAATAAAAAGGAGTAAAAAAAAAAATAAAAATCAAATGCACATGGTTCACTATTATTCTCAGCTAAACGTGCGTGCAAAGCCTCTCCTTTAAGTGCCTGTTAAAAACCACCCTGATTTTAACGAGCAGCTGTCATAATGTTAAACTGGGATTAGCAGTTCCCGAAAGCAGACTCCCTCTGCAATCTCTGCTCCTCTCCTTCTTCCCCGGAAGGCAATTCCTTTCTTCCTCCACCTGTCCAGGTGGGCTAGATGAAGTGAGAAGCACTTAGAGCACTAGTTGGAAAGGCCCCGGGCATGGGGGGGGTGGAGGGGAGGAGGAGATAACAAGAAGGGGAAGAGGTTGAGTTAATGAGTTGCAGAATAGCTCCTGTAATCTTCTTGAGGGTTCTTTCCTCGTTCCGCACCTGGATGGACTTCAAACTGGATCTACCTCTGCTAGTGCAGGGCTTGTAAAATTCAAACCCGAAGGACAGAGGAGGATGTCGATCTGGGGAGACAAAAGAGCTGCAGTTTCAGACACGAAACCCGGGTTGGGTTTGGTTTGTTGTTTTTTTTTTTCCAAGGGAAAGAAGCCAAGGCTATGCTTGCTTGCTCTCTCCTACAAAACCTCCAGACTAAACTCATCATAACAATTAAATGAAAGCAAGTTTTCTAGGCAACTGACTAGCAGCAGCCCCTTCAAAACAGATCCTTTAATCAGAAACAACCACTGGGATAACAAAGAAAATACCCCCCCCCTCTCCCCAAGACACATATTTCCCAGCACAGCCTCTGGTCCAGCAGACTCGACACCAAACCCAGCGGAAACTTTTCCGAGCTGGTCTCTGAAGTGTCCCCGTTTGGCTGGGGAACATGTAGCAGGCTTTTGGCTTCAGCAGCTGGCTGGAGTCAGCCACGGAGCTGGGAAACGGAGAGCAGAGAGCATCCCGTGTCACCAGCTCCTCCTGGTATCAGCAGGGGATAACCTCACGCTAGGGTTAGATCTCGGAACAGGCTGCACGTGGCTGAAAGGGTTAATGGCACTTTGCTACTGGCCTCCAAAATTACCCCCGAACAGGTGTGGGCTGGACACAGAAAGGTTATTTTCAAGTGAACAGCTTGGTAAATAGCCTAACACTAGAGTCTCAATTACTTCCAACCAGCGTTGCAGGATCCAATATGTAGGTCAGGGACAAAGTCAAAAAGAAAAGAGGAAAAAAGTGTAAAGCCAGGCTGCACTTTGATCAGATTTCCTCGACTTTAGCAAGACAAAAGAGTCGCTCCCTGGAATGCAGTCACCTCCTGGCAAACACTCCCAGGGGGTGTTTTCAGACATACCTCTAGGGAGGCCAGAGTCCCCAGGATTCCACCTGCTGACAGAGCCAAAGGGCAGCCCAAAGCCACTGGAGAACCCCACCAGCCAGCCTGTGACCATGGATTACGGTCCTTCTGCTACCCCCTGCACCACAGACTCCAGAAGACCACAGCTCCACTGCTTAGGTGCTGCTCAGACTTAGGGTCCCTTACTGGTAAGGCAAGGACCAGGCAGGATTTGGGACTGAAGAGTGTATTTGCCCTCGAGGTTTCCAGAGAAACCTAAGAAAGAAAGGCCCTAGGTCAGATTCAGACCTTTCCAGCACATCCCACTTCTGGCAAGCAGGAATCAGGGCACGTAAGGTGGTGTAATTATGTGCTGGAACAAAAGCAGCACACACCAGATAAACCAAGGAAATACTGGGTATCAGGAGTGGATCAAAGCCAGAGTTTTGAACTCCACAAACAGAGAGGAGCTCTTGGGAAAAGAGGCTCCAGAGAAGGAAAGCAAGGAAGGAAACCAGGAGAAGCTGGATCTGGGGGAATGGAGCACAGAGGGGACAGAGCAGATGTGGACTCTGCAGTTACACACTTTCTCCCTGCTCCATGTAGACTTCTCCACGGCCCGGTGAGCTGCTGCTGGAGAGGCACAAGTTTCCCAGGAGAAGAGAATTCAGACCAACTCACTTTTTGCCATGCACGCAGCTCTTCCACCCCAGGGCACAAACCCCCTGTTCGCCCCGCGCCAGGAGCAGCGTCGGTCTGCTTTCACTGGAAGACTGACATCAGTTCCTGGGTGGCATCTGTCTTTCTGCAAGCTCCAGCCAGCATACCTGAGGAGCCAGGCTGGAAACTCCCAACCCTGAAGCAGGGTATGGTGGAAGAGAGGAAGTGCCAGGACACGCCAGAGCAGCTGACGAGCGGACTGACCCAACACACACACACACACACACACACACACACACACACTGTTCTTGTCTTCTCGGGGAAGGTCAGACACGCGCTTCAGGTTTGTTCCACTGGCTGTGCCCAGGGAATTGCAAAGGCTCTCCTTGCTCACAGTGACTGCCAAGAGTGTAAAATGAAGCTGCTGCAGAGCATCTTCCAGCCACATCAAAGATTGGGATTCCCCCAGGCCCCCTCCTCTGTGAGCAGGGAGGACCCTTGCCCCTCAGCTCAGCTCCCAGAAGCCTCTCACGAGGGGTCCAAAGCATCCGCACACCGACTCGAAAGCAGACCCATTCCTTTGTGCTATTCTCACTCCCAACCCTGCCAGAGCACCAGTGCTGAGCAGATTTCATTTCCTAACCTCAGAAACGGTCTTCAGAAGTCCCTGAGAAAGCCACTGTGATTCCTCAGGTTGCTCTTAACTCCACACAGCGAGATATTTCCTTCATAAAACATTTTCCTTTCGGAGCGTCTTCCATCCACTGACATCTACACAGGCATTTTCCTCTGAGACCTTTGATTTCCCTTCACCTCAAGCCTCATCACTACAACCTCCAAAGGGGTGTAGGTGGGACTCTGGAAGCCCTTCACACACAACACTGCCAACTCTCCCATTATCTCCAGCACAGCATCCTCTGCTGCTGTGTGCTGTCGTGGGGAAGGAGCGATACACGTCAGACTCATCCCGAGCAGAGGCAAATTGCATCTCTCTGCTGTGGTTTCTCTGCCAGGCTCGAATGGCACGCTGCTACTTCTCCCGTGAGCTGAGGTTTCTCCCAAACACACTTGCAGATGGAGGTTCTCACGTTGTTTTGCCAGCTGAACTCTGCATCAGTCAAATGTGACTGGACAATTAGAGGGGGAGGGAATAAGAACCCACAGAGCGATGCCAGAGCGCCCAGGACACGTCCTAGGGGAGTGCTCTGCCAGAGCAAGCTGAAAGTTATTTCCTAATCTCTTCCACAAATTAAAAAGCTACTGCAATAACTGCTCAATTAGATTTATTTTACTATGGAAATGCTTTAAAGCTGCAGTTAATGCTTCCGTTCAGCCTTTTACACCCTCATGAAGAGAAAGCACAACGGTACCATTCCCATATCATTTCTCAGCCAAGAGAGAGAGGAGGACACTCCTTGAAACCTATTTTCATGCACAGACCAACCTACCCACTGGTTTGGTTCCGGGACTGAATTCCCTTCAGAAGACACGAGCCAGCAGCTAGAACAAGCCATTTGGGTCAGCCACAGGAATGCAGTTAAGGAGGAGGTATGTTAGGACCCCAAAAAGAAGAGACATAAATGTGCCAAGTTGGGGATGGTCCCACAAGCCGTGCTGGCTTGTAAAGTATTTGAACCCACCCATGAACAACATCCCTGGGAGAAGCAGAGGTGCCCGGGCCACACCTCAAGCAAAGTCAGCCTTTGTCAAGCCCGCCGAGGAATTTTTGGGTAAGGCGAGCTGACAAGGATGCAGTTTGTTATTCAGTCTGTGACAGAATGATTCAGGGGTTTCCAAGAGCAGGAAATGAAACAGACAATGAAAGCTGGAACAGGATGCTAATGATTCACTGCACCGGCCTAGTGATACAGGAAATCTTCCGCAATCGGACGCAGGGCTTGAGCCCACAACACGCTTCGGGTAGCGGAGGGGGATTGGCAGCTCCCGTGCTGGCTCTGGGATCCAGCAGTTCCCCGAGAGGGACTTTTTCAAGGTCAGAAGGAAGAGAAAGGATGCCAAAACTGCTTGAAAATGTCAGCGAAGCCCTAGGTGGTAATACCAAGCTTTTTGCAGAGTCACTACAATCGCAGCAGCCGGGTGGGCAGCGCGGGAGGGACGCTGGAGGACTCTGCTGAATTCAGAGATCTTGCACTTGCTTCCTGCCCCAATGTCCCCCCTCCCACCCAATCTAGCAGTGAAAAGAATTACCCAGAAGGGCTTTTCTGAGGCCGAGCCCACAGTGAGAAGCCAGCCAAGAGGAATACTGCAGGGAGATATATCCAGGGCAACAGAAACAAGGGAGGGGGAACGCTTAGCTCCGAGGTGAGTAGAAATTCATTTGTGATAGGTCAGTCCCGTGTTAAATGGCAGGAGAGGAACCAGCTCGCTCAGCATTTTTCCAAACACTCAGTTTCACCAGGCTGCTCCCACCTGGAAGCCCTATATCTGCAACTGAATCCCGGGAGGGTGCTTCATCCCTTCAGCGAGCGTCACGGCTCTCCCAGCCACACAGGGCCGCTGGAGTCAGCAGCTTAAGGAAAGGTAAGATCCAGCCAAGAGTTTCAACTTAAAAAAAAGGACAAAAACAAGCAGGGAAAATTTCAGTAATGCTACAGAAGCTTGACTACTAGGATCTAATTCAGACAGAGGAAGCTATTCCTGGAAAGTGGCAGGAGTCCTGGTGTGAAAGTCATTTCAAGCTAAGCGGTGCTCACACCTGACACAGGCAGAAGGAAGGAAGGTTAGGTTAGGAGTCTTCGATCCCCAGAACAGGCAGATCGTCCTAAACCAGTAAAATCCTCTGTGCTTTTCAGCTCTGGTTAACCCTCAGAATCACTCAAGTCCCACAGTCGCTTTACAAAGCCATTTGCTGGAGAGAAGTAGCCAGCATGGCTACAGGAAGAGGGGCAGAGAGCTCAAGCGAGGACCGCCAACTGCCTGCTCCAACCCCACAGCTCTCGGGGCTGACCCCAGCCAACCCCAGCCCTCTGCACCTTTTCCCAGCAGCTATCAGACCCCAGGAGATGATGACAGCGCTTTGAGGGGACACGTGTAGCTGAGCACAGTTGCTCTCCCACCTCCCCAAAGCACACTGCAGCTTCACCACGATCTTTCGCTTCCCGACCGCGCTCTCTACTCTGGTTTAACTGGGGTTGCATCCCTCTGAATCACAGCTCACCTTGCACTTTCCCCCGAGGTATGAAGAATCCCTACAGAGAATCTGCTCTCTGAGGGTTTTTTTGGTTTGCTTTGAGGGTTTTTCTTATTTACTGTTGCTTTCATGATCTTTTCCAAGGTGTTTTTTCAAGGACTTTACAACACAAGCCTGCGTAAAGTCCTTGGAACCATTACAATGGTAGGAGCCTTCTAAACACTTCAGCTAAACCTGACAAAACTCTAAAGGAACACACGGGAAATTCAAACCTGTCCTTGAAGCCAAGGGGCTATTTGCCAAAGCACTGCCCATCCCCTCTTCCAGCCTGTTTTCTGCTGCTAAGCTGCAGTAGGAAAGCAAGCCCTGCACGTTGGTGAAGTGCCCGCTAACCGTGCCACGGAGCTGCGCAGTCCCCAAGTCATCCACATTCCTCGCCTGCAAGATTTCTGGGGCAGAGAAATAGAGCCGTGTAAATGGGGTTATTTAGCATGCAACGCCCCAGCGAGCAGCGGGACACCTTCCACGGGTCACAGCTCCATCTACCGCCTATTGCACGGAACAACAGCGCGGAAACCCTCGCGTAAAAGCTGCTCCAACGAGCCCCACGGCTCTTCTCAAGCCTTCGGATAGGATCCCGGCACAGCGACTCACCCCGAAAGGGAGAAGGAAATCTCCCTTTTCTGCACAGCAGCAGGTCCCGCTCGAACCGACAACGGCAGCTCTGTGCACAGTGGTCCTTTGGTGTTTCTGGACTTCCTGCTGCAGGGGGGTTTAACGGGAGAGTTACTGAAACCAAAACCCAACGAGTGCTTGGAGAGAAGCACTTTGGCAAAGCTCGGGGCCAGGCAGAAAAGGGAAAACGTTGTGCTCGTGAGGTCTGCTGCTATCTGAAGTCTGGCAGCAGCTGAGCACCGTGTGATAAGGGGGAAAAAAAATAATAGTAATAAATAAATAATTTTTAAAAAAGGTCATTTTACAGAGCGACTGAGACTAGACCACTGCCACATGTGAAATCAGAGGAAGATCAGGGCAGTGGATGTGGATCACTGGAGCCACATCTCCCACTCCAACCACCAGGCCCTTTCTTACGTGCAGACAGCATCTCCCTGAACCATAAAGGAGATTACCCCTCCCGTTCACAGAGAAAAGAAGAAAGAAAAACACTGCAATGATTTATCTGCCCAGAGGGAAACAGTCTTCTCTACAGCTCAGAGGAGACCTTGCCCTTGCAAGCCTCTTGTTTGCTGATGAGGGCTCCAGATGCGGGCTGTTTTGCAAGGAAACCCAGCAGAAGAGCAGAAGAGGCAGGACTGAATCAGAGGCTATTAAGGATTTAAGTACGTAAACTAATCTGTCTCAAATAGCTGCAAACTTTGACCAGAAAACTGCCCACAAGAAAACTGGACACCACAGGGCCTGGTTTAGAGCTGTCACAAGACTAACAGACATGAGAACGGCTCCTTTCAGGCCAGTAGAACCAAAATACACAATACTATCCTCAGTTTACAGTCAAGGGGAAGAGTTTTGTGAACCAGCTCAGGCTTGAAGCCACCAAGTGAGGCAGGAGGTTTTTTACCCGGGCTCCCATCACCACACCCTGCACATACACCATCTTCCAGTACAACTCTGCAGCTGAAACCAGTCCGTTCTCCCCAGATTGGTCCCACCCTCTCCTGTGATCTGAACCCACCCGTGCATCCACGTCTGAAACAGGATTGCACTGCACTGCATTGCATTTTCAAGCCCTCTCAGCTCTCCCAGCTGCAGCAAACCACTGGTGCATGCCCAGCCCTAGACCTTTCCAGTTCCCACTCACATTTCCTCTCTTTTTAGATCCCTTGGGAGATTAGAAGTCACTTTGTCCCTATCTCCCTGTCCAAACCCAGCAATCACTTGGCTGCCCTCAGCCAGAACAAGACCATCTCCATATCCCTCAAACAGGAACCCCAGTCCTCACTGGGACCTCAGCCCTCACTGGGACCCCAGCAATACAGACCAATTCTCCCAGCTCCAGGAAGGGAGCAAACAAAGGCTCACACCTTTGTCTGCCCTCCTCTCACCTCCTCCTTCCCACCCACTCTCCACGTTTTCCTCACACATGCAGCATCTGCACACGTTCCAAGCAAGCAAACAAACAAACAAAAAAAGGATAAATCACCTTATTTCACTCAGGCACAAAGATATAGAACTTTAAATTGGAAAAGCCCTGTGGGCAGCAAGTTTGAAACTCGAATCAAAGAGACACCAGCAGCACATTTAGAGGAAGCTACGCTGTGTGAGTTGGAGCCTTATCCACAGGTTTAAGCAATGAACTGGATCACACAGAGATTTTACTGCACCTCTCTTTGCCCCGGGAGTAGCAGATAAAATGCAGTCAAGGGAAAGTCAATTCCTGACCCACTCTGAAGGCACATTTGTGAAAGACTTGAGAATGGGATCACTGGAAAAGTCACATGGTTCAAGACTCACTGACAGCTCACGGAAGGCTCCAGGCTTTGCTTACACATCATTTTCTGTATTTCGTTCCTTTCCATTTTATTACTAGAGACAGTTGCATGAGAACGGGATCTTTGTTGCTTAGGAGAGCATCTGCTCCCACTGCTTATCCTCCTCCTGAAGTCGTAATCTTACGTGACATCAAAATCGTTTCCAGAGCCACCAATTACAGTGTCACAGAGGATTATGACTTCAGGTGTAGAATTTGCAGTGGGAGCAGATGCTCTCTTCGGGAAAACAGGAAAAAAAAAAAGAATAACCCAAAAAGCTTAAAAAAATAAATCTTGTTTTCATACGAACGTCTCTATTAATAAAACACAAAAGAAGAAAAATAGTATGACAGCCAGAACTGTTGCTAAGTATAAAAATAGTTTTTAACATTTCCAGGAGGCATCAGCTGCTCTTTGGAAAGTTCCCAGGGTTTAAATTATTAAGAGGTACAGAATGTAGCGAGAACCCATGGGCGACAGAGGGAAAAGCAGGAGAAAAGGCTGCAGAACAGCATATTTCTGCTCAGTAAGTGGACAGCAAAATTTTGGCCGGTGCTGCGATGGCATCTTTGAGAGGAGGGCGAAAAAGAAAACACGGGAACCGCGTGTTTCTGGTTCTAAGGGTCCCCAAAGCGCGACCGAAAGTAACCAAGCAATGTTTCTACAGATAGGGAGCCCTGTGAAAAACCAACTGGAAGCACCCTTGTCAAATCAGAAGGAATTTACTTCGAGGTTTCCAACAAGCACTATCCCAGAAGGACGGGGAGCCTTTTAGAGTCAGCAGCAACCAACCTCGCGCGCGGTTTGCTAGGTAGCTAATCCAGGCAGAGGCTCTTCTGGGTTTGATCCGCGGAAAGAAGCCAAGTGTAATAAGTCAGTTTGAAGCTGGAGAAAGGCTGGGGGGGGAGGAGGAGCACCCTTTAGGATGCGGTAATAATGCCGTGTGATTTGAAATTTTTATTAGAGCTTAACAGAGCAAAGCAACAGTAGGTGACAAAAGAAAACAGACTGAAGGCGGAGAAAGAGCCTTAGAGAGAGGGGGGAAAAAAAAAGGGAAAAAGAATAATGGAAAGGCTGCTGCATGGGAAATATTTTGTAAGATGACTGCCACTATTAGATTTCCAAATGCCAAGCGTAATTAAAAGCTCTCTTTTCAAATGCAGTTCACGGCTCACACACAAACGTTTCCCCACCACGTGAGCCTCAGAACACTGCAAGGGGCCGAGCAAAACGCATTTAAGAACTGCCAAACGTGCCAAGGCAGTTTGTACCGATTCTCCACCCCCCTCCAGACACCCACCCCCCTCCGAAGAAAAAGCCCTTCACAACAACCCTTTAAAGGCTTTGAATTGCGCTGCCAGGGGATTATCAGTAAGTGACATTTACAAGTGATTAGAGGACAGAGAATTATCTTAGTCACTTGTGGGAAAGGAGGAAAGCTTCAAGGTCAAATCTCTCAGTACTTAAAATGTCGGCAGATGTTTTGTTTATACCAAAAGTGTCATTTGATTTATGATAGAGCTTTACATCCAGAACTTAACTCGGCCAACGGAACTGCAGAGAACACGGGTGGGAAAGGAATCCAAAATGCATATAATACCTTCAAATATTTCACCGATTCACTCTTATTAAAATAAGAGGCCAGTTGATGTGCCAAGCAGTTACACAGCCCCTATTAGCTTCTTGGAACAAGCGCTCCAAGCCGTATAAACCTTGGCAAGGCAGGCGAGGGAGATAAATCTTCCAACAGCCTCAGAAATCCCACACCAACCCCTTTCCCCACTCACCTCCGGACAATAGATTGCTGGAGATTTCTGCAAACGGTAAGAGATTCTCCCATAAACATGTGGCACATGATGACCTCAAGGCAGGTGGCCATGAATGACATCACTGCGTCAGACTGCAGAGTCCCGCTCCGGGAGACGATGCAAAGCCGCTGGAGAGAGGAGCAGTGACTCAGTGCCTGGAAGAACTGGGCGCCCGCACAGAAGTAGGGCTGTTCCAGTCTGTGGGAATAAACAGCAACAAGTCCGTGGGTTCAGGAAGCTTTCAGTCAAAAGGGAAGGCGGGAGGTTCACGGGGAGCTGGCAACCAGCGTCCCCCCGCCGCCTGTTTGCGATCACCTTCTACCCGCTGCGCCTGGGGGGTGCAGAACAGACCCAGCACTGCTCAGCCCTCTCACTTGCTGGTTACTCTGGAATGCTGGGTGCTAAAGGACAGGGACACTTCCAGTACTTAAAGGGGGGGGGGGCCTGTCAGAAAGGTGGGGACAGACCTTTCAGCAGGGCCTGTTGGGACAGGACAAGGGGTGATGGGTTTAAACTGAAAGAGGGAGATTTAGACTAAGTACCAGGAAGAAATATTTTGCACTGAGGGTGGTGAGAGCCTGTGCCAGGCTGCCCAGAGAGGTGGTGGCTGCCCCATCCCTGGCACCATTGCAGGGG
>WTSP01005916.1:41689-57816 GCA_025331215.1 Actenoides lindsayi | reverse complement strand
CGCCTTCCCCACCCGGCCGTTTTCCGGTCCCAACCAGGCAGACACAACAAAATAGAAAATATGATTTCCAGGAAACACCTAAAAGTTTATCAGGGGAAACCCCCTTCCCCCCCCCCCCCCCAAACCAACAACAACAAAAAAACCCCACACAAAACAAAACAACAAAACAGAGGGAGGGCTGCTTCAGGTTGTAGAAGTTGAATTTTTAAGAAAACCAGTGTACACAAACATAAAATGCTCCCACTCTCATCTTTTAGTCCCCTATCGTACAGTTAGTATTTTTGTAAAAATACACACCGCATTTATTTCAGTCAACTACCAATCACTCATAGGCTGCCATCAATTTCAGACCACACACTGGTAATGAAAAGACTTTTTTAAAAGGACTGATGAGATCAATCAGCATTGAACGACCAGAAGTGGCAGTTTTCATAATTCATTTCACGATTTATGGTTAAAGTATAGGAAGTTCCAAGTGGCAATCCTGCAAAATTAATCATAAACATACTCTTTGTAGGTGATGCCACTAAGCAAAGCTTATAGGTATAAATTCAATGCAAACATTTTTGGAAAATGGGTATTTTCCTCAAATAAATCAAAGCAGAAAAGACCACAGATCAGAGATGTGCCACTGCTGGGTTAAGGACTACTGATAATCTGTGCTCACCACTGGTCTCATGCTTTCAGTTCCCTCTCTCTCCTTATAGCTAGCAGTAAACCAAAGGGAGGTAAAATACAAAGCTAATAACTTACTCCTAATTTATGTGCAGTACAGATCTATCATCTCTCATCCCTCTGGTCCAGGATGCTTCCATTTCTCCTGACCTACTGTGTGTCTCAGATACCTCAGGCATTAAAAGGGCAGCAAATGCTTTCTGGTTAGAAAAGATTATCCTGCTGCAGGGAAATCCATACTTCCAGTGATCCCCAAAAGTTCAGAGAGCTCCTACTGAAAGACAAGGTTCATAGATGGACACCTGTGCAGTAGTCTGCAGTAGGACAGTCCCTCCACCATCCCATTGTATGACCGTACTCAAAATGCATCTGTCATATGACTTTCAGAAGCTGGGCAAGCTTTCCTTCCCACATCCCATTACCTGTCATACAGCTTCTCTCACATAAGAGCTGAGTTAAGCTGAGAAAAATCCTATTGCAAAGTAATCATAGTTACTAAGAGGCCATGAAAGCAAAACACATGAACATTAATAGTTTTTAAACGCAGGAAGAAATCAAAGTGTACTGTTATTACATGGCTGTTTTGGGAAAGCTTTTTGCTCTGCTAAAATTAGAAGCAGTCTCCACAGTGTTGAAGAACTCACTAGGTTTTCTTAATGATCTATTCATATTCTCATGCATTAGATATGGCTTTTTATCAGAAATAAAAACAAAAATACCAAGGTGTTTGCGACAAATGCAAGCCATTAAGGAACCGATCAAGGGGCCAAAGGGATTAGAAATGAGATTAAAATGCAGTGGAGGAGAAAAAGCAAACTTCAAACAACTCTGAAAAAAATCTAAATAGCCTATAGAATTTTTTTTTTCCCCAGAAGACTAACTTATTTCTCCATATGTAAAACAAAAACTACCCCAGCAAAACAAAAACAAAACAAAAATCAGAAAAAAACCCAACAAAAACAATGACAAAATACCACAAAAAATAAAAACAAACAAAAAACCCCCAAAAAACCAAACAAAACCCCACCAAAAAACCAACAAAAACAAACAAGCAAAAAAACCCCAAACCCAAACAACAACAACAACAAAAGCACCAAGCAAATCGAACAACCCACCACCGACTTAAAACTTATTTATTCTTCTCAGTAAACCATTAGTCTTTGGTTTCAACATATACTTTTGTGCAAAAATAAAAATTCAATGAAACTATTTGTATAAAAGCTTGTTTGTCCTTAGGTTTGCATTCCATTTTTCCTCATAAATCTACATATTTTTATATTTGCAACACAACAGAACTAAATATATCTATATATACAGATCTATGAAAGCATTACAAATGATTTTCTGTTTTGTGTGTCTATAAATATATATACACACACACGTATACATATATAATGGTCAAAGAAACAAATTCTGTTTTCAATAGCATGCATTTCACTGTAATAATTTTGTTTCATGATTTAATACTAAAGCATTCTACATAGACAAGAAATTACAAAATCATTGAGAAATATCTTGTTAAAAATACTTTTTATCTTAATGTACAATTTTTTTTCCCACAATTCAATTTAAAAATAAAAAGTTACTCTAAGTAGCGAGCTCAGTGAAATCATAAGGTGAAGCTCAAACCTGTATTTACCAGTATCTTCTGAACTACCAGTATTCGTCAGAAGTGTTTCAGAAATAGTCACATTTTATTTTTGCAATATCATAAGAGAAGTTATTCCCTATACTCCCATTCCTGCAAGACTGGTATTTGGATTATTCATGTAACAGATTTTTTTTTTTTTTCCTAAGGATAGACTATGATGATCTGTATGCAAAACCTTTTGCAGTCTTCAGAATAAAAGCAGTACTTAAGTAACTTAAACAAAAACAAGAAGTCTTTCAAGCTTATAAAAATATGCTATATATTTGCCCACCTACTGAATAGTCTTTACACAACTAACTTCCTTACTGAGCTTTGAGCATTTTTGTGTTTTACTTTACCAACGGTACAGATAATGCATTACCTTTATCAGTCAGGATGATAATTGAGTCACACAGTCCCTAACAACTAGCCAGAGTAAGTCCCTTGCACCCAGGGAAATGGCAGCAGAGGTGTAGTAACTAAATTAGAATGGTCATTCAATGAGTTAGCAGCAGAGCAAGTGTTAAAATACAGACACTTTTTACTTTTTCTCCAAGATACCTTTTTCTAGAGGAAAAAAAATAAATGTCAGTAAACGAAAACAAATGTGATATTAACACTGTTGTGCAAGTAGAAAAGTTCTTTCTGTGGGGAAGTGGGAGTTGGCTAGAGAATGGCTATGGTCAGTGTTTTCTCCCACAAAATTCGTAATGACTGCTGCACTATTTCTGGCAAAAAAGTACCTAGTGCTGGGGACAGAAAATTAAAAAGGACTGACAACTTCTGTACAAATCAATAACAGCCGTTCACAGGCAAAACTGAGCTACTATATTAATAATTACAAAAATGTGTTATGTGCATATTTGTATCTGAGGTCCTTGCCTGATTTTATCTTGGTATGGCTTACCATTCCAAATAAATTTTATACTATGTAATAAGAATTTCAGCCTTTGGATTTGCAAGAAATTTTCCAGTAAATGCAGGAGGAATTCTGCACTGTTTTCTGCTTTTTTTTTTTTTATAAAGTACACCAAAAGTTCTTTATTTTTTTAAATATAATCTAAAATAAACACCCATTCTTTTCTCTCGCAACTTTGACTCACTCCATACAGAAAGCTTCCTTGATATATTGTTACTAATATTTATGAAATCCACACACTGAAGAAATCATGCCATCATAATAAGGAAGTCAAACATTTTGCTAGCTATGAAAACTGGCAATTAATTTTCAATATATGCATGTTACTGTCCAGCCATTTAAAAGTTACTATAAATCGCCTGCGCCTAGAAACCTTCCTTTTAAATAATGCTTCCAAGAAGTAAATCCCATTTCTAAAAATACAAAAATCCTAGTACTATCAAGCACCAATTGTAAGTGTGTGTCAGATTTAAATTCCTGTATTTTACTTTGCCTATTTATCACCTCTTCAATTTCATTCATCCTCCCAAATAAATCATCAGTCATACATTTCATAGCAGGCATGAATAAACAATAATCATTCAGTTCATTGAACAGAAATAGTGACCTACTAATAAAAATACTTCAGATAATCCATTGATTTCTCAGCAGCCAGACTTCTCTCACATTTGCTAGTGTTTTGGGGATTTTTTGGTTTGGTTTTGGTGGGGTTTTTTTACATTCCAACAGCTCACTTTAGCAGGAATCTAGTTTGGCATTCAAGTCATACTTTAAAGAAAAACAAACAAACACACACAAACAAACAAAAACCCCCCACAAAACAACCCCACCACAAAAACAAAACACAAAAACAACACACACGTGCACACACACACAAAAAACAATCGGCCAACCACCACCACCAGAAAATAGTAACTGCAACCAGTTTTTCTAAGTGCAGGTCATATTCTGCCACACTGTACTTAATAGAAAGTTTATCAACTTAAGATAAAACTTCAAATAAAGCCACTTACAAAGCATCAATTGGTCTTAATAAAATAGAGGTGTATCTACATTTAAAGATTCCCCTCTTCTCCACTTTTATGGAGAAATATTTAATAGTGGTTCAGAAATATATCATATGTATACTTTCAAGGAATTTTAAGAATTACTCGAGTAAATCTTTCAAAATTGAATTACTAACACTTCCTGTAACAATGAAGAATTTCCAGTTATACTAAGCATCTAATAGCCAACATATAAGCATGTTATTATATCTACACTATCAAATGTTAGGAAGTGATTTAAAGGAAAGGTGAGGATATTTCTTTGCCTAGTTTCATATGGAATGGCTTATGCAATCCTGTACTCTATGCATATGCATGGAACTCATTTGCTTGTCCTCTAATTCCTTTTGCATTTTCTGGTCAATGTAAATCAAGTTTGACAAGATAAATATTACAAGTTCTGGAAAAACAAGTAGGGTAAAGAAAGTAGAAATTGGCATTGGGAGCTCTGTCCTTATTAGAAATCAGACAATTTATACAAGGCAGGGAATATAAAGGCCCTCTAAAGAAGAGTTTTGAACTTTCTGGTCATGACACCACCCTCCATCTGCTTGAACTACAAAAAAAATAAATAGTAGACTAGGTATAACTTAGCACTTATGAAACTTTAAAACTCTGATTATTTCTCTGTAAGAACAACTGTTCCACAGAACAAAACAACAGTGTTTCAGAAACACAAGAAAGGTATTTTTCTGAACTAGAATGATTTCATGTCCTATCTTTCTCTCTATAAGCATATCCTCTTACACAGCACATACACACTTCGTGCAGAATGAAGTAATCTGGATTCTCAGCTTTGACTTTAGGATTGATACTCCACGGTAACACTGCAGTCATAGTGGAATTAAATGACTGGTGCGCTCTCTGAGCTGTGGACAGCATCAGCCAGGCCTATGCAAAAAAGCTGTCCAAAATCCACCATTGCTTAATTCTCTTTTGCAAATGCTCTTGCAATTTGTCCACCAGACCAGAAAAATGGAACAACCTCTGGTCATGGGCACAGAGCTAGTGATGAAAACCACTTGCTTGCTCTCGTGTGCCCTGATGTACACACATGACATGACAGAAATGCAGTCACCCCCAGTACCACGATGAAATACCTGGCTGGTGCCTAACAGGGATCAGTGAAATTTTATGTGACAAGTGTACTTTCAGTTACAGGACAGGGCATTTAGGTTTCTGGTGCCTTTTGTAAGAGGCTACTGGACCTACTTCAGCTGAAAGGTTTGTGATGATACACTAAATTCCACTTACCTACCTATTCTGTGGCTGTAAGAAAACACAACTTTCAGGATTCCAAGTAAGAAAAAGAAAAATCCAACAAACCAACCTTTTCAAGCTCTCTGAAGTAGATTCTTCCATTAAAAGCATTCCTTATACTAAAGAGCATGTGTGAGGTTACTTTTCTACTGCTACTGAAAAATCAGATGTCCTAGTCACTGGGCTACACCTCAGAAGACAGTACCAAGTTTGTGTCTGGGATATAATGGCTACTTCCAAACACTACTAAACATTGGATGTCACGGATGATGCTGGTGAAATTAAACTTCAGTGTAATGCCTACAGAAAGGCCTTACCAGGAGGCAGTAAAAGCTCCCAAAACCTCAAGCTTCATAGTTAAGCATGGAAAAGGTTATATTTTTCTATTTAAGTGAAAATAATTATTATAATTTAATAACAATATTAATGTGAAATCTACTTTATTATTGAACGAGCACCCATCTTGAATGTGTGAAAACAGACACTTTGGCTTTAATCATATCCAATAACGTGCACAAAACAGCATTCAAAGACATCCCTATCCATCTACTGCAGCCCATAATGTTTTCCTGTATAGGTATGCCACATATGCTATATATATATATATATAACATACTTATACACGCACATAGCAATCATTTTGCCACTATCCAGACATAGGAGCTATACTTCAGTATATAGTTACAGGTCTGCAAACTTTTCGCTGAACTAACAGTGAACTACTCCTCACATTCTCAGCAATTCAAATATGGGTGGATGGAGGAATTGAGTTAAATACTTATGTGATTTTAATATTCTTTCTTTACCACCTTGCCTACTCACAGCCACCTCACACAAAATTTAAACTACATATTCTATTATTTTACTCTGTTTCTGTGATTAAGATTTATAAATAACTACAATTTGTGACTGAAGAACCAAAACCCTGGATTTTCACAGACAGATACCATACAAAAAGTAGTTTTGCTCTTTTCCCAGGCTTCATTTTTGGCAAGGTCTCAGCAGCCATTAACTAATAAATTGAACTCAAGATCAATGTTTAAATTATTTTACAGCTGTGATTACAGACTGTTTTAATACATAGGGTTGGTTTCTAGCTGTTCTCAAGGGAGTGACTGCTGAGATCATGCTAGACTTGAAAAGGAGAAATTAAAAATCCCCAACTGAATAGCATGATTTCAAGATACAGTATCTTTCAATCTGCCAGGAGTATGCCCATGTGCTTTCTAACAATGTAGGAATCTCAGTTTTCTGACAACTTAAGGCATTCAAAGCTAGAGTCCTGATGATTCAAGAAATATGAGGCTAACGTGGATCACTGCCCCTATTACTTACAATGCCTTTGTAGCATAGGTGGCATAGTAAGTCCTAGATCTATAATCAGTGTGGTATTCCTGATTTTAAAAGGTGAGACAAATTAAGAAAGAAAATTCAGACAGAAAGTAGGTGAAATTAAAAGAAAGAAAATAAAGTGAAAAATTAAGGGAGCAAGGGATCCAGAAAAATTAAAGGAGAAGAATCACATGCATTCTATTTTTAGTTTAACAAACTAGTCACTCATTCATTGTATTTCGACATATTATACACCTGTAAAGAAACAAACTGAAAGAAAGGATCCACTGAAACTTCTCTGAAAATGAGATCTCACCTGTCACACTTGCATCCACCCAACCTTTTCTAACCACTGGCATTGGTGGCAATGTAATCAAAGAGACCTTTTTGTGACACAACGTATGTGTCAGTTTATACTGTCCCCTGAATCTTCCAGTAGAAAGCTAATTCTGACAAACAGGGCACAAGATAAACTCTATAGAAAAAGCTTCTCAGATCACATGAAGTTCAGGGAGGCAATAGAGCGAACAAGTCTGCGTGGCACTGCTGCATGATACAGTTCTCCTTTCTTTAATTAGGAGAAATCTGTGTGGTCTACTGAAGCAGACAGATAGCAGCCCTTTCAGTAATTTCATTAGTATACAAGGGTTTTGCTCTTTAGCATTCTTTTTATATATTTATTTTCTATTTTTGCATCTAAACCTCAGGTATACCACACCTAGGATTTTATCTGCAGAGTATAACAAACAGGTAGTCATTTTAAAACACATGCTAGGCTTCAAACCAGCAGTGTCAGACACACTACATCTTAAACAAAATAGACCCTCGCTATAGATATGTAGCTTTGATTAAAAAACAAAACCAAAACCAAACAAAACCCCCCCCCCCAAAAAACCCCAAAACCAAGAAAACCCACAAAACAAAACCAAACAAACAAAAAACCCAAACAAAAACCCAGTAACTTTTATCAACAAACTGAGAATTAATGAAACCAAATTTGGCAATCTCTTCTTCAAAAGACTCCTTCTAACTCAAAAAAGAAACTGCTTTGTCAATCTCTTGAGAAAATCACCTTTCATTTATTAGTATAATCTCACACACACACAGAGTTTCTTGGCTAAACTTATTTGATAAACAGAATGACTGAAGTGCTGGCTAACATCCATGAAACCTAAAAATTAACTTCACATTTTTGCAGCAATGTCTGTTGTACTAAGTAACTGAAAATTCACACTTAGTGTGAAATTTTACACTTAGTGACAAAACACATCTTCAAACACATATCGACTTCAAATTAAAAAGTAGAGGAAGTTAAGATACACCAAAATCCTTCCTTTTCTTTAAAGACATTATTTATAATTTATCAGTTTGTTTTAACGTTTCTGCACTTACACAGAGGAAACCCCAAACAAAAGCAAAACGACATTCATGGTATTTCTAGATTTTGAACAATAACATTTTTTATTAGTAGACTATTCTGGTGTGATCATTACTGAAAGAAAGATCACACTGAAGTTGAAGATCAAAACTGGCTACTCTTTTATAAACTGGTAATTAACACGAACTAATCTAGCATCTGTTCATGCAAATAACTGGCTTTGAATGTCAAATACTCAAAATTACAAAAGCTTCCCTAGTGAAATAGACCTTTGTGCTTTGTTGACAGGCACAGGTAGAATTAACCTCAGGAAGAAACAAATCATACAGTTTATGATGTTGACACAGCAGTTAAAAGAAGAACATACTTAGTGCAATCGTTTCATTACAGGCAAAAATAAATGGAAAGTAAAAGGATAAATGGTAGAAAGAAAGGATATTAATACATGAAATAGAAAGGAGTCTTTGAAATTAATCTATTATTTTACTACCAATGATAAAATGGCAACCCACACAATACTCAGCAACCAGATTTTTCTGTGTTTAGTCCTTTTTCATCTCAAAATAACAATCAACTCTACCACTAAAGGACAAGATTGCAATCTCAGTTGCAGCAGACAACATTTTTAAGTACTTCCTGATCATCTGGAATTAAACATCAATGCAAAGGAAAACAGAATTTGTTCAGTGCGTTTCAGAATGATTACTAAAATCCTCAGCTGGATAGTCACTTTTTTTGGATGATCTCCTACTTTACTACTTGCAGACAGCACTGCATGAATAAATAGCCTAGAAAATCTCAGAAGGGCATATCATCTTGATTAGCGATAACAAAGTTTAACTTTGTCACTCTTAAGTGGAGAGAAAATATCCCTAAATTTAATAATTTCTTGAACTCTAGAAATGTCAACAAATGCATTTTCTGTGGGACAGCGATTTTGAAAACTGTGGATATTAACTGTTCATGCACAAATCTTGACTTCCATACATGCCAGACTTTGAGCAATGTGAACAGACTGAATGAAATCAAATAAATTAATCACAGTGCATAAAGTCTGATAAGATTATGGACTAATGTATTACGTATCAAGGGAAGCAGCAGATATCCTATTGAAAACATATCACTTCTATCTCATTTTATGAAATGTGTTACATGAAACTCTCAGGGCCCCAAAGATAGTACCTAAATGAAAATGAGAAGAAAATTAAACATATATTTCAAAATTGCAAGTTTGTTTAATTTTAAAAGTTGTAATTTTGAGGGAGAATATTTCTTTAAAAAATAAAAGTTCTTCCACAGTATCTGCACAGTGGGTGCTGTTTAATTGTGGACACATGGTATTGGAGGAAGTTGCAAAGGCAGAATGGCTAGTTTCATTTAAGTGATCATACCTGTTACAGTTTTTGTTTTGACAGGACTGCTGGCATACTCAGAGGCTTGATTTGACTGCTGCCTTGCCAAAGGTGCACTTCCAATTGATGCTTCATCCTCTTTTTTCCGAGCTACTGACACACCAAGCGGAACAGTTCCTACAGACTGCTAGAAAAAAAAAAAAAGTGCCTTGTGAACCACTCAAAACCAAAACATATTTATATTGAATTCTGACATTGTCACGAGAAGGATGTTTTAAACTACATAATTTGAAATGTATAGAAAACCACTTGAAAAAATGATTGGAGCACACACATTTTGAAAACAAGTTATGAAACACTACATTAAGACTTGCACATGCAATTATTTTAGTCCTGTTAGTCTGAAAACAGGAAAAGCTCTATGAAAACAAAAAGGTGAAATATAATTTATTAAAATATCATGTTTGTTAGCCAATCGGAATGCACATGAATAAACCTGGATTATGACCAAAGCAAAATAATTATCTAAATGTTTAAGGGGAAGTGGAAAATTTTAGCCAGATATGAAGATCCCAAAGTTTTGCAAATAAATTTATCAACCTTCATTAAACTAGGAAAGAAAAGATGCAGTTATTTATACATAATTTTATTTGTTCCCCACATTTTAAATACAAAAATTAAGTCTGACCACTACTGATTTTGAACCGTTTTGTCTTTCAAGCATGTAAATAAATTACAAACTGCTGAAAATATGACACTGTTAAACAAAACTGAAGGCATTAAAATCTAGCTTGAAGGACTGCTTGCTTAAGATTAGAAAGGAGTGATGTGTGATAATCTGCATGGATTCTGGAACTGGAGGTCCACAAATTAATACAGTCTATCGTTTTGTTGTTGAAAAGAAATACATTTTAAAAATTGGATCCTCAACTGGATGTTAACATTATGCTGTAGCATTAGCTGCTACGTAAATTGTAGATGCGTCGCAGTTGACAGAAGTGGAACATTTCTACCATTGATTTTGCAGAGGGTTATCAGTTCAGATGACAAAGCTTTTTCTAAAAATTGGACATTAGGATTACATGCATCTTAATCAGTTTTTCTGTAATTTAGTTTTGTTGGTATTGGAGTGAAAATGCAATTCGTGTAGCTGGGTAATGAGAAACCTCACACGTTGCATTAGGATTCTCTGTGGGAAACAAATTCATGTGAGGCAGGCAATGCGCTTGTAAATTTTCTGCAATAGAAAACAGATCACTGAATCAAGCAGTGTGCAACATGTGCACACACAAAACCCCAAAACAAACAGAAAAATCGTTTAATTGAAGGAGAATTACTTCCAAACGCCTTCACCATTTTCCACTATAAAAGTAAATTGAAATAAGACAATCAACTATTTAATCCTACTCCAGTGAAAACAATCAATTTATACATACAGCGGTATGCAAAGTGAATAGGAAAATACTAATGTCAACGACAAACACAACTCTCATCTCTCCTCCTGAACAGAGAGTCATCAGCTTTGTCTCCAAAAGCACTAAAACCATAATTCTAGAATACAGTACCATGCCACTTTGGTGTCCTCTAGCTGTAGCACCACCAACAAAAACACATCAGCTTTGAAAAGACAAGTTTTACACCACAGAATACTTCCCACATGCATATGGAGAGTCTGAAGTTTTCCAAACATTCATCAGCCACTTTACATCATTTATTTTCAAAATTTAGCCATTTAACTGATACAATCTTTCACAGAGCAAAGCCATTTGCAGCTTTCCCACGACAGCAACTGTTGAGCCACAACTTGGCATTTCTGGACGTAACATTGCAAGAACATTGTCTTGCTGAAGTGAAGCAAGAGCTTCTGAACAGTGAACACAGACAGTACAAGACAGTACAAAAGATAACAGGATGGAAATACTGTCTGCAGAAGCAGTATCTATTTCTGAACCACTGAATAAATGGATCGGTAAAATATAGTACGTTACACCACTAGTCATATAGTGAAAAACATCAAGGCTATCACGGCCAGACAAAGCTGGAAAAAATTAAGACTAAATATTGAGTGCTAGAGTGCTGATCTGGACAATGCAACAGCTGTTTCATCTTTGCTCACTGAAATCAAGCCTGATGTTGCTGTTGATGACGCCCAATACAATCTTGTCAGGTTTTTGGCAAAAGATTTCTGGTTAAAAGAATGAAGAAGATGAAAGATCAGCGTTGAACTAGATGGAAAAGGATCATCAAGATTTGGGTTTTAGCCACAAACTGATGAGGAAACTGTGGCTTGGGAAATAGCAGATGACAAGAGCCCCACAGCTCTTTGAGAAGATGAATCTGATGGGAAAGGGGACATTGCAGGCAAGTGTTATCATAAGCGTTTCAATACAAGAATACATGTATATAGTACAGTTTAACACACCTACGTGGGATGTAAGCTTTATGGATACTAATTGGTAGTGACATAAAGAAGATAAATGAAGAACACTTATAAAGTTATGAAACTAAGGCATTTGTATGAGGTTGTTTTAACACAAAGTCAAAATCAGATTCTGTTCTAGAATACTGATCACAATTTTATCAGTGCAATAACATTTTGTGGATATTACACACTGAATACTCGATTAATACTAATACATAATACTTAAACAAGAAAATTTACTACTTTTCCAGTATAATAATCACCATTAACTATTTAAGCAGTAGCTTACACTACAGGAAACGATCCTTTTCCAAATTTAAATTTTATTGACACAAATAATCTAACACATTACACACCATGTTGAGGATGTGCACACAAAACATGCACACACATACGTGCTATTTAAGCATGTACATGGATCAACAGACACATATTCTATTTTTTTATTTTACTTTATAGTGTACAGTCAACATGACTTTAGAAATGATAAAGATCTAAAAATCAGAGAAAGACACAGAACAGTAATAGCTAAAAATGAACCTGCCAAAAATATCAAACCCCAAGTATTTCCTGATTTGTGTGGAGATACGCCAACTAACTGAAGCTAAATTATCCTGTAAAGAGGGCTAGGGGAAATCTGCCCTATGTAGAATAAATTAGTATTTTATTTTACTTGGGATTTTCGATAATTAAATAATTTATTTCTGAATTATAACTTCCCACAAGCGTGAGGCTGAAGAGGATGCAGGCAGATCTGGGAACATGAGAAATGTGTTCTGATGAAATCTTGACCGACCGAGCAGACATAACTTTGATTGGAGGGATGCCTATACAATCACTTCCCTGGTAACAAACCAAAGGTAAAAGAATATGTGAAGACAGGAACTTAAATATTATTACCAAAGGATAAAAAAATAAGCACTGGCTTCTGAAATGTTGAATTCAGAAGCCTCAGCTCAGACATGGGTTGCAATCTTTGAAATGATACCAAACCCAGCTGTCCCATACGTGCTGTGTTCACACGAACTGATGTGTACATGTGCGGTAGCTTGCCATCAGCAAGCAGGAAGAAAAATTAATTAAGTCTTTGGAGAGGGGACAGACAGTAGTTCTACTCAAAACTTGGTGTTTTGTGATTTAGGATCACTGTTATGAAATCACTACCTACCTCAGAGAAGATGCTGCAAGACTGTCCAAGTTAGGTTAG
This sequence comes from Actenoides lindsayi, assembly GCA_025331215.1. Taxonomy (NCBI): domain Eukaryota; kingdom Metazoa; phylum Chordata; class Aves; order Coraciiformes; family Alcedinidae; genus Actenoides; species Actenoides lindsayi. The sequence goes on along the minus strand of WTSP01005916.1, from coordinate 44,595 downwards.
AATGAGCTCTAACAGCAAGGATCTACCTCGCCCACTTTGCAACAAGTTGCACCATCATGAAATCACAATTGCTGCTTGACTACAGAGTCACACTTCATTGTTTTGATTTCTGAGATTAATAATATAAACACATATCTAAATTGCTTCAATGAACTCAAACAAAACGAGGCATCAGGCCTAGTTCCCAATCAAAATTAAATTAATTCCTACCAAAAAAGATTAAGCATGCCTTGCCTGAGGTTCACAAAAACACCTTCCTTCCTGACAGATGAACGTGGCAGTTCAAATGAAATTCTGTGATTGCTTCAGTTATTCTCAGAAAAGCACTCTGCTGGGATAAAAGACTAATCACTGATGAGCTGTAATATTTCCAAATTTAAGTGATGAACAGATGTCAGTCAAGAACCCCCATGTTTTCACCAGCTGATGAAAACACTGTGTAAGCCATTTCAAGGGTCTGCTGAAAGCTGAAGATAGAAGGTTCAAGTCCCAGGTAGCTTTAGTTCCTTAAGCAAGCACTAACTTCATTCCTACGTCCTTCCAAAGCGTTCCCTTGGCATAAGAGGAGAGATCCTGATAAAGACAGTGCTTTCAGCCTGCAAGCAATATCGGAAATCAAAACCTATTCTAAACCAGAGAAATTTTTGCACATCAAGAAAGTAATTATGTCTATCATAGAAACACGTGTGTTTTATCAAAGCCTTTCCTGCTATTTATCAAGGTAGAAGAGAAAAAACAAAACTTAAGAAGGGCAACACAGCTTTACCCTCAAAAGCCAATTTGGCTACAACATGGAAAAAAAATCTTAAGCTTGGGTACTGAAACTTACCCTTAGATTATTTCATTCATTCATTGCAATTCATTAAAAGATGTGTTAGGTTCTTAAAGGCACAAAGATCTCCACTATTTCAAAAGGCATCCTAAGACAGATCAAATTAGAGCAATTACTTGTTCTCTGTGAGTCTACTGACCAAATCAGGATGATAAAAATTATTTCATCTCAGGCAAACATTCCCTGGAGATTTCTGGTGCAGACCTCTGAATAAAGAATTGCCCAAAGCATACCATCAAGAATTGCTAATATCCTCAGCTCACAATAAACTTTCCATAAAGCAGTGATTTTATAACGCAGCAAAATTCTTAAGATAAAATTGGAAAAAAAAAAAAAGAAAAAAAAAGAAAAAAAAAAAGAAAAAAGTGAGCAGAGAAAAAAGTAGAAGGAAAAAATGGATTAGACTGTATTGCTAACGACCAATTCTGTAATCTGCCTACCCAGATGATGAAAAATTCTTGATTTTGAATTGGGATACACAATCTTCTTTGGTGTAGGTGTTCAGGAAAAAAAGGGAGAAATCTGAATTCTGGAATCATGCCGGTGCATTATATGCCTGTGCTTTAAAGCATGATCAGTGTGGAAAAGGTGCAATGTTTTTTTCCTTAGTTGTTCCTCTATGTGACAAAGGATGTTCTCCCTGCACGCCTGGTTTTAGATCTACTCCGATACTGAAATAAGCATTAAAACTATGTACTAACAAACACAGGGATACAGAACAGTCAAAGAAATAGACAAAAATATGCAGCCACATTTATATTATACATCTACACATATGTGTAGGTACACATTTTTGGTAGTTTAGCCTTGACTAAAATTAGTCTCACAGTAATGAGTAAGTAATGTCAGAAAAGTATTGACAAGCCATGAAGGCTTTACACTACTGTGCACTGAGGAAAAAAAACCAAATAAATTACCTGCACTCATTTATATATTCCTTGCAAAATGTATCACATACCTAACTGCCTCATATCAAAGTGCAGCTAAGTGTTTTTTAGCAAGAAAAAACAAGCTCTTCAAATATTTATCAGTGCAAAGCTAAGTATAGGCTTAGATATATGACAAACAGCCTTGGTTTACAAAAACAGTAACAAGCCACATCTGAAAAAAATACTGAAAAAATGGTCAGAATTATATATTAAGAGTTATTTCAAATTTACTAGACACAAGGCCTCACTGCCACAGGTCACATCTGACAAAATCTCAAAATCATAGTCACAATAAGCTATTAAATTAATGGAAACATAGCCTCTAAACATAGCTTTGTTTCACCTTGTAATAGGGAGGCAACGTTAAAAAGCAGTAAACAGCATATATACAAGTCACTATAGTAGTATCTTTCCCAAATTCTGTTCAAAATAATCTTTCATAAAGCATTAAACAGCTAATCTTTTCAGTGGGGCTTTCAAACGAAAGAAACAGAAGGGACTTAAGCATATATTATAGAGATGCTGAGGTAACTGTTAAAAAGCAGCAAGCAAGCAACTGGTGCAGATACCACACTAACACAACTACTGCTGCTCCACATATACTGAAGTATTTTTAAAAAATGAGCACCAATTTTGGCTAACACATACGAGAACATTAAGAAAAAACTAAACTCAAACTTCTGTGCTACTTTAAACCCTGCTTAAAATCTAGCATAGGTTCATCAATCATCAAGCAGGGTATGCAAGATGTCTTTTGAATTTGCCACCCCAACTTCATGGATTGTTTCAGGCTATTGAAAAAAATCGTGGTAACAAACTTATTTCATAAAAGTCTAACAAATTCAGGGAACCAAAAATGTGATTATTTTTAACACGCAGATAATAAAAAATATGCAATTTTGATGGAGAACATATGGAACAACCGCAACGTATCTGGCTCATACAAATTGACTTTTGAGCAGTCACACATACTGTATAGAAAGCAGAGTAAAATCAAGCTACGCTGTACTTGCTCTCGAGCGTCTAAGGGCCTTAAAGCACCACGCCTGTCGTTGGTACCGCTGTCGGGGGTGGGGGATGCTGCTCGGTCCTGCTCGCGGGGGTTCCCAGGTGTCTCTGTCGGGATGAGGAGGGGACGGGGAGCC
>WTSP01005916.1:0-34564 GCA_025331215.1 Actenoides lindsayi | reverse complement strand
AAGGCCAGGCTGGCTGGGGCTCTGAGCACCCTGCTCTAGTGGGAGGTGTCCCTGCCCATGGCAGGGGGGTTGGAACCAGATGATCTTTCACGTCCCTTCCACCCCTGACAATTCTATGATTCTAATATAGTGACCTTGCCTTCAGTTGAATCTCGTTTAACTTAGTTGATTTTTGCTATGTTTTACTAATTAGCTAAACTGTTCTTCTTGCTCAGTAAATTTTAGTGCTGCTTTTAACTGAAGAGAAGTGCTTTCTACTCATTTTTGCAGTAAGCAGAGCCTTGGTTAGGGCCCTGTAGCTGTGGATGCTGAAACGCTGCTAGCAGAGGGGTTTTCTCAGGCTCTCCCAATATTCGGTGAGAGTCCTGCCTTTCTCCCACAAGGTACGAGAAACAGTAGGGTGGCTTTTGTAAGTTGCACCAGCACCTGGTGTTTTGTTAAGTTCTGTTTATGGTACATTGGAAAAATATTTTGCAATGGGTGTTGTAGGACTTTAGCCAATCGCCCCAGGAGATGGGTGATCACTGACCAATCGCCCTGTGGGGCTGGGGTATATAAAATGGGGTCATAAATTATTCAAGTGTCTTTTTCCTCTCCTGGCTCTCTCTCTCTACTGATTTTGTGTTGCTGCATCTCTTCGCTCCTGGTATAAGCAGTGACAATTATCTTTTCATATAAGTTCTGCAATTTTACAACAAATAAATAAATGAAATAATGAAATGAAGAATGAAGTAAATTCAAAACGGAAATCCTTTATATTGGAAGGTCCAAGCACCGAGTGCTATAGAACTGCAGTAGTTCTATAATTCAAAGAAGCACAGTTTCTAGAGCAATATATATTTACTCTGTAGTACACAATGTAATTATGCTGCAATCTGAATTTAATAATAAATTCAGAAATTCGGAAAGCTTGTCACACAATTCAATGTACTTTCTGAAAACCAGCTAAAACATACACCTCAAAATACACAACACCACCAAAATTGTAAACGGAAAAAACCCAAACCAAAACAAACAAAACCCCACAAACAAAAAACCAACCAAAAAACCCAGCTAAAGAAAAAAAAACCCAAAAAAACCAAACAAACCAAAAAAACCCCCCTAAAATAAACAACCCACCAAACATTAACATAACAAAATTTTAAAACCAGCTGAATTTCAAATGGCAGAAGACCCACCAACCAGGGGAGATGCAAGCAAAGCCTGATGAGTACAATAGGAAAATAGTCAAGGAATACATAAAGAGAAATCATTTGCCAAGCACAGGCTTGGAGTTGGAACACACACTGTGAGAAGCTCCTATACACAGACTGGTCTATGTGATCTGATGCTTTTAAATGTCAGCAATAAACCTCAGAAATAAATCTGTGACTTAAAGCAAAGCTGATGTCAAGCATGAAGGGGTAACGTGCAAGTAAGAAGAGCAGTGACTATACCTTGCGGTAGGATCTGGAGGAGACTAGAAAAAGGAAGCAGAAGGTAGCGGAGGATTGATAAAGTATATGCTACAATCATTACCTTTTATAAGATAGCTGGATGCTAAAATAAGAGAATCTTGTATCTTTAAGAGATAGCAGCCTTTTGTCCGCAATACTTAATGAAAGGTTTAATGTATACATGATACAAGTGGGAGTCAGAGACCTCCCAAAGAGTGAAGAATAATCAGCCTACAGGCAAATTCGACAACAAAGCATCTCACGTTTATAAGACTCAACGAAAAAAAATTCAAATACTGTTACTGTAGCACATGATGATAGTTACTCAACTTAGTTTCTTGTTTTCTGAAAAACATTAGCTGAAACTAAGGAGTTCAACACAATTCAGTCATGCTTCAAACTGAAACTATCTTTTCACTTCACTTAAGTCACACCAGCATAATCCTATAAACTCTAAAGCAAGGTAGAATAGAGAGCAAAATATTTTTTCAGTCATCTTTTGTCATCGACAGCATGTGTCTGGGAGAAAAAAAAGAATGATACAAGTAGGCAGATCAGCAACTGCCCATTGGTAACTCTGGCCTACTACCAAGCCACTTCTGTGACCCTGAACTACTGAAATGTACTGTCATACTTGCTATTCAGCTACTGTATTCAAAGAGCAGTTTAATAACCTATGAGAAGTTGCTTCCTGTGTAACAACTTTCTTCAAAATAAATAACTATGCAGTTAAAGAAAAGTTTCTCAGATTTGTCTCCTACCTCTCAAAGAAAAAAAAATACATCTCTTAAACTTCTGTTTTTATGCCAGGAAATAAGAATCCTCCCAGATTTGAAGGAAAGTCTCACTGATGTGAAAGACCAGGCTGTAAGTTAGCAGCAGACTCCTTACACATTTAAGAAAAAAAACCTAATTGCTATTTTGTCTCTGTCAAAACGCAACGCTTGAGTTTCCTGGATTTCATTAAGATTGTGGTGAACTTTCTTTTCTCCCCTCCCCTCTTCTCCTTTTAATTAAATTTACATTTCAGAAAAAAACAGACCTTAGTCCCACACCATACTAGGTTCCTTTTCCAGATCCCAGAGTTCTTGCCAGAGTTATTATCTATTACATCTACCTAGGACATGACTTGAAGGATAAGAATCGAACCCAAAACCACGTGATCTTTGAACATTTGAGAACTTCCTCAAAGTCATGGTGTCATTTGCCAGGCACAGTTTGGGCAAGTAATTTCTTTCCTCCTCAACTTTCTTCTCTCTCCTAAAGTCAGGAACCAGAGGGAGGCTGCAGGCGGGCGGCAGAGGAGGACAAACAGGAGGTAGCAAAGCCCAGCTGCACGTCACACTCACGTCCTGTGGACAAGCTTTGTGACAAGTTGCTTTGGAAGATGACAGCTGCAGCAACAACAGCACTTGTCTTCCCAAAGGACTGGGAGGCCTGCAGAGGATAACGTGGGGCCTCCTGTGCTTGGGCTGGCTCTTCCACCACTTCCTCCTGCCTCCAGTGCCGAGCCAAGGTTGCTGGAGGAGCAGGGAGGAGAGGGATCGCTAGCCTGGGGCTCTAGTCTTACCCTCTGCTTCGAAAGGGAAACTCAAGCATGTCAGTGGGATGACAAGGGAACAGGGTACACTTCTGGTGACGTGAAAGAGGACACCTGGGTGATGCAGCTGCAGAGAACAGAGGCCAAAAGTAAAGGCAGGGTGGGTGAAACGGGGCAGAGTCGAGCAGCAGAGACATGGTGCTGAGGGATGCTCAGTGGAGATGAAAGAACGAGAAAGGACTTTAAAGATCCAAGAGACAGAAGGGTGAAGGCAGTGGGAGGGCTGAAAGAGGAATGCAGAGCAGAATGAGTACACTGGGAAGGAGAAGGGAGGTGGCAACACTTGGTGAAGATGGGTGATTTTTTTGAGAAGTAAAAACCTCGTGAAAGAGTAAACCGCATTGCTGAGTCACTCTCAACGTTTCTATGGAAAAAACCAACTGCTAGGAGACATGCAGACACATACAACACAATAATAGCTGAGTCAACTTTTTTACTGAAACTTACCACTTAACACATCCACCTTAACATACCATGATGCAGCTTTGCTATTTATGTGCAGAAAAATGTATTTTATCTCTGCAACAATGAGGATCACCCTGGCAGAAGTTCTTCTAAACTCTGTGCTGTGTATACGCAGTATCCAAACACATTTATACTGCTATTTCCACTAAAAGCTCTCGCTAACACATTTTAGATATTCTCCTACAAAATGAACTGAAAAAACCTCTACAGGAGTCTGAAGTTTTAGTTAATGTACACTTTTTATTGGGGAGGAAGCACAACTATGAACAAAGGGAATGATCTACAATAAAAACTAATTCTGTCAAGTTTTGTTTATTTTTAGTAACTAAGTAACTAAAGAAAACATTACACCATCTTGCTATATAAACTGCACCATGAATTATTTTAGCATTGAGCTCATGACTCCTAGATGTCTCGGAGCACGTGAACGATAAGCAGGTGCTGATACAGGTTGAGTTAGCATCCAATTATTTTAAAGGATAACATTGAATAATCTTCTTAGTTACCATCTTACTGTTTTGAAGGGCATTTCCACTAAGGCATACTATAAAAATGCAGATCTGCACATCACACACAAATGAAGAGTTCTTTTTTTATAAACATATATAGGTAATTAGTTCTTTCTGCTAGTTGACTCAGAACAGATGCACTGTAAATCACTAAGTGTGGAAATATCTAACTCTGTTTAATTTTAGCCTGGGAGTCAACTAAGGGAAAAAGACTGCTCTTTACTACTCTGCTTACTGCCAAAACGGCTTGCTCACCCACATTCCAAACAGGCTTTACCAATTAGCTATCCAATGGCACCACAGCCATTTCCAGTAACGTCCCAAACTGAAGAACGAGAGCTGAATTAGGAGTTAGAGATTGCAGCTATACAGCATAAAAATCAAAGATGCAACCTTTTTATCCACTTTGGAATATCAATGACAAACCAATACGATTGTCTTGCAGAATAATCAGCTTATCTAAGAGACAGAGCCCTGCATTTCATCCTGAATCGCCAAGTCAGGCAAGGGAAACCGCTATTTCAAGCTACATGAAAGTTTATGTGATTGCGAAAAATTATTTTTACATTTTACCAGCTACAGTAAGTTAAGAAATTTTGTCTAACTACTGAAATATATGTCTGTGTGTCTCCCTGTTCAAGGTTGACTTGAATGATTACAGATGGCCTTCGATATAAACATTATCCCAATTTTATCTCAGAGGAAATCTCCAAGTCTGCTGCACTTTCGCAGAGTACACAATATTCCTATATCGGAACAGCAATATTCCTGTGCTGAGCTGCATAACACCTCTTCCTTAACTGAAAAGATTTTCAATGCAAGAACATCTCTTTCAAATATAATTTCCTTATGTTCACTGCTCTGCTATCATCACAATACTTTCTTTATCACAATACATCACTTTAAAAGACTCAGCTCTCAGGATACCAACAGTTCTGCCTCTGTATCTGATACCACCACAATTACATGTACGACGAAGACTACTTAGACCTCCAACTAATGCTGTAACTACAGTAACTTGATCACACCCGACCAGGTTTTCAAAATGCTAAAAAAGGTTTAAGATCTTTAGCCTGTTTAGATCTGTGACTCAAACAGGGGTTGTAACGTCAAGGCTGTTTCTCTTCCTTTTCCTTACAGACTTGCAGTTACCTTCTCTTATGGATCAAGAGACCGAACATTCCATTGAAGTACAAAGTCTTTTGGTGCTCCCAAGAAACTATGAGTCAATTTTCCTAACTTTTTGTTTGCTCTACATGTCTGAGACCTCCTTGTTCCTATTCTAAAGGGCCTGTTGGCTATTTTTCAAATTACAGGGACTTCTAGTCTCGCTTGTGAAATGCAGTAATTCCATGGAATGGCTTTCTGATCAACTACGAAAAACAGGTAGCATTTCAAGCAGACGAGATATAAAATATTTATATGGATATTTTTTGTTAGACAAGAATTTTGCTAATTCCTATATTTAATGGACTCAAATTAGAAGTAAGGCAACAAATCCCTTCTTTCATTCGGTCTCCGAAGTCTAGTACTACTTTCGTATCATATTCCGTTCTGTAACAAAAATGTCAACAAAATTAATTATAAAATTAGAAATAGTAAGACTCAAGCCTAGCGTTCCCCTAAGGAATCAACAAACATAAGGACAAAGCAGATGGTATTATGCTGTCTACTGAAACTCCCTACAGAAATTCCACAAGTTGTTCCATCAAAGGCTTTTGAAGAAAGTATACTACCTATAAGAGAGGAAGTTAAACCGATAAATAATTTGAGATAGGATAAATTATTTAGGAGAAAAGAAACAGTCACAGGAAAACATGGTAATTTTCACTATGGAAGAAGGCAAAGCCCTGCAGGGACCTGCACTTTCCAGAACATTCCAGGGAATTTAACTCCTGGCAGTGGCCAACTGTGCAGAGCTGTCTAGAGTAACCAAGAACGGGGCTGACTGAGGAACTCCCAAAGTATCCCACCTGATTCAATACAGATAAACATATTTTTCCTACTGGTATTGCTGCCTCATAACTTCACATGAAACATGAGAACGGAGCTGACTGCTTTGGACTCAAAAAACAAGGTATCTGTTTATTCTAGAAAAGTGTTCAGTAGGAAGGAAGGAACAGGCAATAAACCAGAAAGTATCATCTATACCACTACATAAATCCATTGTGTACACAGATACCGGGAACACTGCATGCAGCTCTGGTCAGTGAAAAGGGTCAGGTTTAAGCATTCAAGCCTGGAAACTTCTGTTTCACAATATCATTCATTCAGTATTTATGCTCCCTGACTCACTCTATGCTCTGTGCCAAAAGCATTATACATTCTCCAAATCCCAGAGCAGAGAGCACAGAAATAAAAACGTATACACACGTGTATCTTTAATTTCACTTACTGGTTAAGTAATTTTCTTTTCTTCATTTTTAAATGATTGCCTGTTTACTACATTCAACTCCAAAGCAAATGGTTTCTGAACAACTCCTGGTCCAAAACACCTGGCTAGGGAGCTCAGGGGTTTAGACAAACTGCAGCAGCAGAACCTCTTTTGCAAATACAGTATTATTTGCAGAATTTTATGATTAGATTGCTCTTGGTAAATATGTATACAAATGTCTAAGTACCACCAGTAGCTGCACTTTACATACTGCTTACACAGACAGTAATTGATGAATACACTGGAGTATCTAGATATGCAACAAATGATTTCTAATCACTGTAGACAATCCTGCAGAACACCCGGATTAAAAAAAACCACCAAATTCCACACAGAAACTTCTGCACAGAGAGTTTCAGCTGAAGGTGAAAGGGCTATGGAGAGGCAACCCCTGAAAACATACACCAGTGGACAGATGTGTTTAAAAGCCGTAAAGACGTGGTGCCTGGGGATATGGCTGAGTGGTGACCTTGGTAGAGTTAATGGTTGGACTCAATGATCTTAAAGGTCTTTTCTAACCTAGGTGATGCTGTGTCCTGAAGCTACATGTTTCTCCAACACCTCCAGGGCTGGTGACTCCGTCACCTCCCTGGGCAGCCTGTCCCACTGTCTGACAACCCTTTCAGGGAAAAATTTTCTCTTAACGTCTAATCTAAACCTCCTCTGGCGCAACTTAAGTCCATTACCTCTCATCCTAATAGGCTGGGTTTGAAAGGACAACGTATATAGAACCCGTCCAGACTTTTGGAACCCCTGTAAAGTCAGAGATAAGGCAAGAGAACATCAGAAAAGAAGTGCCAATTTACCCTTGTCCTTAAAAGTCACGCTTCCTCTTCAGTTCATGACAAAGGCATCTACACTGGGTAATTCTCAGCTCAGAAAAACAGCCAGGAAGATGTTGTTAGGATTATCAGTATCTAATTCAGCTTAAAAAAGCAGAAAATAGCTCCAAGGCTCTGAAATCATGGGAAATAGATCTTTGCTGGAATACTTGATTTCACTCATGTCCCAGCAGGGAACACAGGACCATATGCCATCATGTTTCTCAATTTAGAGAATAATATCGGTCGTGATCCAAATGCATTACCCTGAACTGAGCTAGCAGAATCCCTAATACACGCTCTCAACTTTTCTGCTACGAAAAACAGCAGAGTGAAACTTTACTACATTCAGTTTACAAAGCATGAGTTCTATGATCTGCAGGCAGTTAACTGTGCATCACCATATACACCAGGATTGCATCCTCCCTTTCTCTATGACCAAATAGGTAAAGTGCTACCACACCTTTTCTTCTGTTGTGACACAACATTATAGGAAGACTGTGAACTGATGACATAGTTACAACGAGCAATACCTCAATAGATCTCATCCTAAGCGATTTTCAATACCATCTCCAGTTTATTTTTATAATACATGTTTTAACCTATACCCAGTAAATGTTCTGAAACTGCCAACAAGTTTCTTAATACAGTTCAGCTTTGGTACCTAGAGGCACCTCACCACCGCCTGCCAAAAGGCTATTTTGCGCTTTCGTACAGCAGCATTCCTCCGAGAATCGCAAGGGGATTCTCCCCTTCTCGCAACGTGGCACCAGGGAAGCTGGTTTGGCTCCTTCTTCAGCAGCTGAACAATTGTAACGGTGTGACTTTGGATACCAACTGCTTTGCACACTAACATTATCAACCGGAAATCTATTCATCGCTAGATGCCTCGTGTCTCATCTCTTAAAAGTAGTTTCAATAATATACACCTGTGGTTTCCATTTCCTTTACTCTTAGCTAAGCAAGCAAAAGCCCATCACAGTTCTTTTACAGAGATGAAGAAATTGCTAGAAGTGCCAGAAAAGAAAGGATCCATCACAAAGCACCAACACAAATAATATTGAAGGAGACTGTTCATCACCCTGCCTTTATTATGGATGGCAGTTTTGAATATTTTTTATAGCATTTTTATCAAATAATCTTCCAATTCATAGAAATAAAAGTTCCCAGGTAAATTTAAAAAAATCTGCCTTGTATCGTGAATGTTATCATGATCACCAACATACAAGTCATAAAAATGCATCTTTAAAGGTCATTTAGAGGGCATAAAATCAAAAGATTAATTTAAAGGTAATGTTCGAGTCATCATGGTACCATACAGTATAAATTTCATAAAGTACTACTAAAGAAAAAAAAAAAGAATCAGTGAAAGACAACATGCAGAATATCTTCAAAGATATTCAGATTCCCAAACTAGTTTATTGTAAAGGTTGCTTTATTCTTCTGTCTGAATCAAAGCTGCGACCCTCCAGCGCAGCAAACAGAAGTAGTAACTGCTACCCTTTGCACTGGAGAAGCTAATGCACAACACTACAAACAGTCCAAGTTTGTGCAGTTCATTTCTATCTGCAGTGAGTGGGGAGGAGGTTATTTACCGTTTACTACTTGTTTCAAAATTACTGAATCATTTCCTTTATCTAGAACTAAGTTATTCTTCTCAATACCAGCACGTTTGTGAACTTTGTAAGTAGAATTAAGGTCAGCTCTTAAGATAAATTATTCTACAGATTCAGAAGAGCTACACATGATGCATCCAAAACACTAATACATGCACCTAATACAATCAACTGAAGTTCTTTTAGAGCGAAATACGCATTCTCGAAGTGTGTCAGGATATGATCGTTATCTTCTCACTCATGGGGATCTAATCAAGCACTTATTGGAGACAGACTTCCTTAAATTCATAACTAATAATTCTGAATTGTAGGAAATTTGTATTGAAATAACTATGGCTTATATATATTCAAGCATTAGTTATACTACTATGTAAACATATCTACTTTCAAATACTTTTTTTTAACGTCTCCCACCACTGCTATAATTTTTTTACAACTTGAAACAAGGTGAAATTTAATTGATTATATACATTTTGGTTAATAAATCCCAAATGCTGTTTAGTTCGGTCAGTGTTTTAAATCACTTCCTAGCTAAACTGAGAATAGGAATTTACTTTCACTTCTGGGCTTGAGTGAACGGTTCTCTTCATGCAAAATATCAACCATCCCGTTGGCTATTATTCGCAAAAAAAATATTTAGTAGTATTATTATTTTTAAAAATCACAAACACCTCCAATGCGGGCACTGAAAAATTACAAGGAAGGGGGATTACAAAACTGCATCTCTTAACTAGCAGAAGTGCAGAAAGCTGCTGTCAGGCATTCGGGCCACAGTGGGAGTTTTTAAATATGTTGCCTTGAAAAACTGATTTTTAAGTGAAACCAGCTTTCACATTTTTACAGTGTCTTCCAAGAGAAATGCTACAAATAAACAGGAACATGTAACCTTTAGTATTATTTTGGCAGCAAGCTGAACACTGCAGCTTTATGATTTTACAAACCTCATTTAAGATTTTTAGCAAAAAAAGCGTTAAGTAAACTGTATAAAACATCTGCACAAGCATTATAAGAACATTAAGTTTATTTACAAAGCAAATATCCCTGCAGATGGCTAACAATATATCACCATGTCTTCAGAATACTAATTTTCTGAGCAGTGCTTTTGGGGATGTGCTCCAAAAGAATGGTATGTGCTCCTGCATCGTATTTTAGAGATCAGCAAAATCGTACCTGCTATGAACTACTCAGATCCAGTTTTCCTGCATTTGTTAGCGCACATGTCAAACTATTAAAATTATAATAGAAATCCAATCTGGTAAAACCAGTAAGAAAATAATCAAAGAGCGTTCCAAGCAATCAAACCTTAAAAGGAATGTTTACTTATAAGCATGCTTTCGATACTCCACGCCATTTGAAATTTTCTGCCTGCCACCAGATGTTCCAGGCCCTATCCAACCCCTCCCGCATAACCGCAGCCCTGGCTAAACAGGCTGCTTGCTAATCCAGGTATCTCAGGGCTGCATTTCTCTGCTGGGGCTGGAGAGGTGTCAGTTCTAAAACCAAGATGTGAAGATAACAGCAAGCATACTTTGTCATTTCTGTACCTCCACGACAAAAAAAAAAAAAAGCTGGAGGATTTTACCTCATCTCCATTTTCTTGATATTAAGGGAAATAATTCTGACCAGTTGCTTTTCAGTCCAAGGCAAAGTCAAATGAATTGTTAATTCAACTGCTTTGGAAGTTTTCAATTTCTTCTTCTTATTTTACAGATATCTGTAAAGAATCTTTACCTTTACTTAAAATCCAGAGAATTTGGCAGAAATAATTTCATGTTGTCAATAGCTAGGAATACCCAGTAATCAATTTGAGTACCTCCTTGATCTAAGGAAAATGAATTCTATTCAAAACAATCTGGCTGTGTTTGTGGTGTGCCTGGCAGAAAGAAACAGGGAGGCTCACAACAGCAGCCTGTTATAGTTATGGACATGTTGAAAGAACATTATTTAACAGAGTCTGCTCTGAACTCTTGTACCATCAGCCAGAAAGCTCCTGCATGGATTGCTGTAAAAACAGCAAGGTACAGGAGTAAGCAAGCACCGTTCTGTGCTGCTTGCTGGTTATGAGAGCACGTGTGCACTGGTGTCTGCACCTGCCACATCTCAGAGGACCTGACAGCATCCCAAGTTATTCATTAAATTTAACTATACCCTTACATGTTCTTTGTAACTCCGACCAGTACACGTGGAATTCCATGTTAATCCCTCTCGCACGACCATACAACTCAGAACATCCTCTTGCACAGCAGCAAATCTTTATCACAAGCTGCATTATGATTTTCTGGTTTAGCTATTTGCAACCTATTTACAAATTTACAAGAAATATTATTTGACAGCCTAAAGGATTTGTATTTCTGAATATATGATTGCCTAGTTCTCCTCGTTTGTCAATACACTCAGCTACACAAAAGCAGGGTAACAGATTTCAGTGGATGTTTAGTAGATGTTTTTCATTAAGACAGGCTAAAACCAAATTTTATTAAAGCTTTGAGCCACTAAGAAAAAAAAAGTGTTCTATATTTTAAATAATTCTAATACTTATTAAAAAGAAACACTACAATACTTGTAATCCAATCATGGTAGCATAGCAGGATTGAAAGCAGTATATAAATATAAATTAAACTCAGTAGTGAGAAATACAATCTGCAAATGTATCCAATGTCAAAAGGTGCTGGAGTTCAAAATTTAAGGTAAACGTGGATGGCAAGATTAACCTTATTTTAACTTTGACTTTCAGGTCTCTGTCCTAAGTTGCATATTCATAGGCTACACTCAGATCAGATATTCTTTAAGTAAGGCATGACAAGTTTCCTGCCACAGAAGTATGATATAAAGGTAATACACCAGTTAAAAACAATCTGTACTAAACATCTATTTTGCGTCAGACCACAACTTACACTAATTATGCTTAAAAATCAAGGCAGGGAAAAAAAAAAAAAAAAAAAGAGTTCTCAGACAAGAAAGATGAGAATTTTTGACATCAAAGAACTTCTGACATCAAAGTACACTTCTTTATTAGACATGACTTTTTCACTTAAGCAGAATAAAACAAATTAATGAATAGATCATCTGTGGATCTAATCTAAAGTTCTGTAGTTCTGCCCATATCTTATACCCTCCAGCTGTAGTGGCTAGCAAAGCAGTTACAGACGCTGAAAAAAGATACTTCTTTATAGATGAGATTTTCAACATCACGTATTTCATGTACAGCACATTTTCTACTCTGAAACACTACTATTATTATTACAATGAGAAACCTATGGAATAATCCATACAGTATCTATAATTAAATAACCACTTACTGAGAAAAATCCACAAATTAATTCCGTCTTGTATTATTCTACAGAACAATTAACAGTTTCTCGCAGTATCAGAAAACCGTGTTAACATCAATTCCTCCAATGTATTCTAAGAGTTTTAATGTAAGAGATACCACTGGTCCTGTAACACCCCAAGATGCTGAGATGTTTACCTTTTTTTTCATTATTATTATTACAACTGAAGAGCTAACACTTTATTTAATACACTCCTCCCAAATTATACACCACGTTGATTCCCACACTCACAGGACATGCAGACCGACCCCTCCAGCCCTAGCAAAGACTCCTGTCGTGAGGGACCACCACCTCGAGGAAAGGGAGGGGAACCCGTCAGGGATGCCACTCCAACAAGTGTGCACAGCTCCCAGCACCTTCCAGCAGAACCAGCCCACCCTCCCAGATGGCCTCGCTGTGCTCCCAAGCCCCCAGACCCGCTCGGGGTTACTGGCTGGCACACACTAATTCTGCACGGTTTTCTCTCAGTCCTGTGCTAACACACACATAACAAACGCGCTGCCTGCCAAGTGCCCATGGCAGATAATGCCAAAGCCAGCCTTATCTCCGGGGAGCTGGCTGAAGTGAAGCTATAAAAGTAACTTTTACCTTATATGAAAGGATTCTACCACGTTAGATACCTCACTGGGAATAAGACATATATTCTACTCACAAACTTCATAGTATTCAAGCTTCACTAGAGCATAATTCAGATATAAAGCTCCCAAGGAATGTAAATCATTACTACATGAAAGTTTACTTTCCTGTCACTACTGCTCTGGAAGCAACCTACAACCTTCTGAATATCTTCTAACTATTTCCCATTTGCACAAAACATTTGTAAATGTTCTCTAAGCAGAAGACTCAAACACATGGTCTTTTTTGAAGAAACTTTTCCTCACCATTCTTTCATCTTCAAGCGTCTATATAGTGTAAAATAATAAATTAGATTAAAAATACTGAGAGAAGCTCCCATTCCTGAGGTATTATTTATCCACAGAAAACACAGTTTTCATATAGTCCAAGGGAAGCATTGAGTTTCCACACAGAAGTGCATGTTTTTATTGATTACCAGGAAACTGTGGATCCTAAACGTCAGCCCATGAATCATATCTCGGTGCCTGAGGCAGGAATCAGCGAGTCAGGCTTCCATGGTGACAGGGAACGGACAGGGGCAAAAAAACCTCCAGAACAACCCCAGGCCAAATCCCAGGAAATTAATTTTCTATCATTTTCTTTCAAAATGATCTATTGAATCTAGAAGGAAAAAAGGTATTAGCAGAAATAAGTTATGAAAAAAAATCCTGCTTCCTCTAGAGTCATCGACTGTCTCCGAGGCACAGAGTGAAGGTATGGCCCCTAAACAGACCCAGCAGTGCCCTCTGCTGAGCCCCTCACATCTAGCTCTGTCACAGGGACAGACAAATGGACCAGTGCTCCTACAGAAGCTCTAGACAAAGGAGGAGGATTCTGTCACCTTCGTGGGGAATGACAACGGAGGACATCCAGTTTGCAGAGGTTGGTACTGTTGTGTAAAATTTCTGCTACAAAGTGTACTTTTTTGGAACGAATAAAAATTATATCTGCATTTGGGAGCAAAAAGGCACCTACACACATTGTGTCCAGTATACGGATTGCAGGTTGTCAGTCCTTTGCTAACACTGAAGATGACAGTAGTAGGTAGGGCAGTGGTAGAGGGTGGGACAACAAAAGAGGTGTTTATTTTCTTGTTTGGGGGAGGGGTTTTGGGGGGGTTTTTTGACTTGTGTAAGATTCCCACAGGAACATGGTAGGCTAATACAATTTGAATCAACCAAGTGCAGCAGACTGGCATTATTTTTGGTCCTTTGATACATTTAAGAGCAACAATGGAAAATGGTAGCAAGGGAAATTCTGGCAACATTGTTGATCTCAGTGGAAATCCAGTATTCAAAAGCCACCTGAAGTATTTAACTGTATGGCAAGATATGTATGGCACATTGGATTCCCAAAAGAAAAGCTTAAAAAACTACTTTTAAGGCAGAATTAATTTAGGTTTTTAATGTACTGATATGGTTATTGATGTTTTGCATTTTATTATCTGCAACTAGGTTACTCTTACTAAGTTGTAATCTTTCTTCTGTCCATTCTATTATCCCACAGCTTCTTTCCATCTTCCTCATTTTCTTTTGCGATTCTCATGTAATATTATTCCCACCACAACAAATATCTTTATTCTCATCAGCATCTTTCTTACTTACTCAAATGCAGCCCCTCAAGTACATTTCATGTTTTCACTTTCAACCCATGAGCATACCCCATACCCTGACAGACTCGTTGTCCGGCACCTACCCTTTTGGTTTTTGTTGAACTATGTTGAGTTCTCTAAACCTGTAACAACTTATTTTTCGAAAGTGCCATTTACTTTTATTTGTCACACTGTAATTTATTGTTATCTGATTTGGTAATCTTCAATTGGAGTTACTGAAGTTTTATGTCAATCATTATATATAGATCTCATATAGCAAATAACTATCATCTACAAAGTTGTACAGGTCTGTATTATTTCCACTTGAAATTTTAACAAAAATAATCAAGAAAGCAGATTTGCTGCCTTGCATACATCTTGATGCTGTAAGCCAAACCTGGAAACAGACTTTCGAATATATTCTTCAATTGAATGGATTTAACTGGAGCGTACATTAAAAGGAACCCAAATTCAGAAACAGTAAGCAAAACTTTCTTCTTTCAATAAAAGTTATGGTAGTAGGACAAGACGAGAAACTTCTACATATTTTGGATTCTCACTTCAGAAATTCAGTGGAATGGTGTTGCAGAACAATCAAGTTAACTCGGACCATGTGGATCTCAAGTTTTCTCTCAAAGAAAAAGCACAAGACAAGAGTGTGTCACTGAGCTCCACTTCAACAGCTGTTCTACCGTTCCGTTCTATGTCCGCTAATTTTCCTCTGTAGTCATTTTACTGCTATCTCCTCTGCACTTGGCTTTTGCCTCTGCCCTACAATGGCACGCAAGAGCGGCGGAGTCATTACCATCGAGCATGACTTCGGTTCTTCTCTGGCTACGCAGGAGGCTCAGAAGTAAACATTCTTTTCATCTATTTTCATTCCCAAAATACTATCATCCCTGCTAATCCATATCATATCTTACTGAACATCAAAGATCAACAGGTAATGAGGGCTGTGAACACTCTGCTGCCAAACTATTGTTTCAGTGTCCGGAGTTCGAAAAGCGTTTCCACTCCTCTCCTGTTTGGTCACAAGGAGCAGCAGCGTACGCTGTCAGCAGCATCAGTTGCTGACCCGGGCCACTTTGCAGCACTGCCTATTTGGAAGGCAATTACTAACATTTACAGTACAGAACAAACACTTTTGTTGCTAACAGAGCTTGCTATGATGAGAATAAGGATGCATTTGTTATTTCTTTTTTCATTTTGTCTTTGTTACATTGTGTTAGTTGGATCCTGATATTTCAAATGCAAGCCTCAATCTTAAGATAAATCTGAAAAGTGAAGGAGTTACTGAAAATAAAACTTCCTAATATTTACAAAAGTTTACTGTAGATATAAAAGTTTTTGTAAATACCCATCCCTTGTCCTACGGACAATGAACAAACACTATTGCCTATTTTCCACAAGAAATTTGTGCTTCAGAGGCAAGATAATGACATTTAAAAAAATACTTTTATCAAATTACACTGAGGATAAATATAAGGTAAGGGATTCCATAAAGCTGAAGAGAATGAAAGATCCCCTAGATATCAAACAAGGGAAAAGACTTTGCTCTATGCAGAAAGTGCTGTTGTTTGGCACCATTTTAATGGTCTCAAAATGCAGAAGAAAACAAAAAGGCTACTCTCAGCAAAAAGTGTCATTATTGACTACATTTAATAGATTACAAACCGTTGTCACCCTGTGCAGAACAAATTTAGTATTGCAAATGGTACCATATATCAGTGTGTATGAAACAAACTGGAGTTAAGCAAGCATAGAGTGCAAGTATAACACTGACTTTGTACTTATAAAGATCCTTTCCACACAGAGCCCTGTGGGACTTTCAAAGAATTTACTGAATGAGCTACTTGGAATAAATAAAAGAACACTCGACTTGGCCTGTAAGAACACTCAACTTGGCTTGTAACACTAACTGATTTTAAAAAAAGAGTTCTAACTGTTCCCCTAGTGTCCTGGAAATTATTTTTTTTTAAATGCTGCTGTGGCAATAGTAAATCTTTATTAATTCCTCAATTTTTTTATTTTCCTGCCTGGGGCTAGTTAAAAATAATCTTTCAATCCAAGCAGATCAGGACTGAAAATGTAGTACTATATACTGAATCATACAAAAATACTGGGGGGGGGATAACTTCTTTTTCTTCCTTATTCCAGTAATTTCTTTATTGCCAGAAAGCAGTTAATTCTGGTAATAAAATTAGCTTAAGTGATAGCTACATAATCTAAATGAGAACTTACATTTCTTCCAGCTTATTACCATGCTGAGCTTTAACAACAATCACTTTTAGCTCGCTCACTCACATGTACCAGCTACATGACTTCGTTCAGAAGTTGTTAAAGTTGACCTGTCAATTTTCTTTTTGAAATCTTGAAATTTATGTTAAGTTTGCAGCTACAATCACATAATATTAACTTGCAATGAAAGTTTAACTGCCTGAATTTCTATTTATCAGAAACATGGTTTTCTGGAAAATTTGTGTGCTACAGGTGCATTTGCAAAAGTACCAGTTATAATTACTTTAACAGTGCCTTTCTTTTCAAGTAATCTCTTTAAGAGCATCAGCACCTACCTTGCCACACCTTGTTCTGTTTGAATACCAAGCAAATAAGAGCAAGTTGAAATTTAAGAGCTCAGAGTTGACAAAAAGAAATACTTTTAAAACTTCTTTACATGCAAAATGCCTTCCCTACATCCACTGTACGTTCTGACTACATCCATATGGGGGCAGTACTGTTAAAGAAAATAAAACACTCTAAAGCAGTGACCTTAATTAATTTGTTCACAGACAATTTCTTAAATACAAAGTTCCCCATACAATACTTGAAAAATAAAATAAAAATACCAAAAAATGAAGGCTGCTGCTCCTGGGAGCTCTACTTAAAGAGCTACCACAGAGTAATTGCTCTTTTCATCATCCAGAGCCTAGATCTGTTTCTTGATGTATTTAATCATCCATACGAATAAGCCATCATTATTTTTGCACTGCACCTACTGAATCTAAAGCAATTATCTACAATGCAACGCTGTCCTAAGGCAGGCAGCAGATGGAGAGGAACTCGTTTGTCCACAGTGTCTGAAGAAACAAGGTGCTAAGATGGCTATTATGGATTGTCACCAGAGTAACACTTCCTGGACTAGGAGAATTTTATGTTGATGTAAATTTTCCTATCAGGTCAGCTGCCTTCGCCCTCCACGGAGTGGCTGGAGTCTTACTGGGATAATCTCTGCCAGGACATTCAGAGTAGCAGCTTCTCCCTTGAATTGAAGCTGGCCTGAATCAACAGCCCTGTCAGACTCACAAATTAATGTTCTTTCAACCTTCATCCTCCACCCCTCAGGCATACTTTCCCAAAATAGCTGCAGAAAAACACCATCTGAAAAAAGCCAATTCTTCCACAGCCTTTCCACAAAACTAGATGGTTAAATCACCACCAATTATCCAATGGCTTCCTGAACATACTGGTAATCTACAGGGAAGAAGTCATTTATTGTTAGGTGAAAGGCTGTAGGAACACAGCAACCAGCTCTACAATTTATTAGAAGAGACAGGCTTGGAATATGAGCTGTGGAAGCATAAATGTTTGCAATGTTTCACAGAAAATCCCCCAACAAAAATCAAACCCAACCAAGTATGCCAAGTGTACAGTGATCCATTGCTGTGATCCCTTCACTAGAACTTACTGCTACAGTCCCTCAAACAACCTTCTGACTTGCCTAGCACAAGAGTTTTCAACCTAAAAGGGTTGGGGAGTGCCTCTAAGATGCAGTTCTCACACCACTCAGAAGTTTGAAAACCCACTAGCTTAACACAAGTTGCAACTTCCTGCAATGTCAGAAATCAACTTAAAAAAACCCCCAAACAAGTAGAAAGCTTCTTTTGGATTCAGCGTTCAATGACAACTACTCAAAAACCTCCAGGGACGAGGGCAGAATTCGTTCAAACAAAGCTGGAATTGATCATATCGACAGAACTCCCAACTACTGCTATAGCTGTGCCACCTGGAGATGGAAATTACGTAACAAGCTTGTCTTCTGAAATATGACATGACAATTGGCTTTAAAAACCATAAACAAGAATACAGAAGTCAAGGTTTAAAAACTAGATTTGAAAAATTCTACTGAGGTCTGCAAAATGACATGCAGTACCACAACATATTAGAGGTACTTCAGACCCCACAGAAAATAACTTTCTATTTGATGATGATAGCTTTTGTTTGTTTAGGATTTATCAGAATGTCTGTGACTACAGTAAAAAATTTTAGAGGAAAATGAGCAGAAAACTTCCCAATTTCTTACCATACTACACAAATAACTGCAACTGGCAAAGTTACCCAGCAACTGTGACGCATAACCATCTTGAGAGTCAGAAGGCATGAAAATGGGTAACAGGATGGGTGAAAACTTTGAACACCATTATAAATACACGGGAGCCACCTTGTAATTTCGGAGTATGCAATAGTCTGATGTCATTTCTGAAATAACTGGTCAAACCCAAAGCTTGACTTGCAGTTTTCAAAGCAGCGGTGACGAGCGCCGTTAATTCTGAGGCAAGCAGGGACTGTATTGGGCAGAACAGCACCCTTACTTAGAAGGGAATGACAGCCTTGAAGTATGTTTCCAGGGCAAGGAAAGGAAAGCCTTATTATCTGTGTCTGATCATTAGCTCACGGAACAGCCACTTTGCAATATAAAGGGCAGAAAAGGGTCAGAGCCACGGAGCATGTCTGGTGATTATGTCGATAGCTATCATGCCAGCTGACAGCTGGGGGAATTGTGGGGTGCATTACCATGAAGTTGTCTTTATGGCTGCAAAGATATCAGCTTTCTCCATAATTTGGAACTAACAGGGAGTTTCCTCTTAAGGCAGATGGATTTTTTTCTGGCCATTTGAGAAGGACCTTGGTTGTTAATGCTAAGAGCCCATACAAAGAGAGAGAACGCTAACTGTCTTAATTGCACTTCTGACCAGAACACAGACAGAGATCTAGACTAGCAGAGCTACTGTATCAGATAAAATTCTTTCCCCAGACATTTGTTTGTCCTATTTAATCAGGATTTCTCAGACAAACATTCTGGATTTGGCACTAGCAATTCTAATTATGGTTATGAAAAGATGTGCTGAAATGTTTTGGTTTTGAAAAGCAAACATGAAACATCCCTGGTGCACAAGTTCATATTCAAAGAAAGAAATCTCACTATATATTAATCCTTCTGTGTGTATAGGGTTCCTGGCTAAAACAAACAAAAAAAACACACACAAAAAACCCCAAACTCAGGGGGCACTTACTTGTTCACCTAAATAAAAAAGATACTGTGTTCTCCCTAAGTAAGACAGCAATGTGGCAACAGGTTCCAGGTACTATTCTTTTGAGTTTCTCTTAGTAACTGTTGCCTGACTAAACATATTGAGGGGAGACTTTGACATATGTTCTTTTTAAGTCACTAAATCTAGTTCCCTTACTGCAAGGAACCAAAACACATTACCCAGTTTTACTACTAGTTTGAAAAACTTGCTGTTACCTAAAAGACAGCATATTCAGAGTTTAAAATCATGGTAAGCACGTGGAAATAAATACATCAATCTTGAACCCCAGAGATTTACTGCCCAAGCTGAGTGGAATGTGAAGTCATTTTTTGCCTCTGATCTGTGTCAGACATTCCTAATAATTTCAAGAGACATGGAGGGTTCCCACTTTTTCAACAGGTAAGATCAAACTATCGGGTATCTTTAATTTCATTAATTATCTGATCAGGTCACATATTCATTTAAACCAACGTAGGACTGCTCTGACACTGAGAGGGGGATGTAACCAGCCTGCGTGCTCCTCACCACAGCACCTGCAATATCCAAAGAGCTATAAGAGCATCACCCTTGCACTGACAACTACTTTTATCAGCTAAGTTCAGCAACAAAACTATGGTCTTAGATACCAACTGACCTATTCTCTTAAAATTAAATGTCCAATTTAAAGTTAAGGACAGAGAGAAAAAAAGCATTTGTATATAGATACACAAATATACATATACACACACTCATATACATGCAAACTTATGTGTATATATGTACTCGGTCAAACTTTTTGTCTTCCTTACTTCCTCATCATCCTCCTTTAAATCAGTCTAGTATCCACCTGCTTTTTATTACATAATTAAACAATTACAAACATCCCAAAAGACATGAAAATGTTTCACTTGCATCAACCTACCAGTGGGGACTGCACTATCAGTAGCACAGCTTTTACAGGATCATTGAACAATGAAATACGTTATTCTTGGGAGATAATTATGATTATATTATACATATTATTATCTTGTGAGATAAAATATTTAGGCTTCATGTTCTTTCTGGACATGTGAGATTGCCTTTTTTGTTGCTGTTCTGTTGTGGGTTTTTCTCTTCAGTCAGGGTGACTATCATCTTGAATCTCAAGCAGCTCTAAGACACTGTTCCTGCCTCTTCAGATACCACGTATGAACAAAAAGCTTTCCCATCTTATAAACAGGAACATACACGTAGACACTGTATATACACATTATCTACAACTTCCATACACAGGCACTTGCTTCTTACTATCAGCATTTAGTTGTTTTCACGTATCTCAGAGGCAGTATTTAAAACCAAAGCTTTATTCATAATACGATGTTTGAAACATCTCTTACATGGACTAGGTCCACTGGCACTCAGCAGAAAACACAGGTACCCGCTGAGCTTTACTTTGGCTGTGCCAGTAGCTACTTGAAAATGTATCGGAGGACACTCAAAAACATTCCTCCTCTCTTCCCCAACATCGCCTCGCTTCACCGGCAGCAGGGCTGACTGGGGGACCTCACAAG
The DNA here is from genome assembly GCA_025331215.1 of Actenoides lindsayi. Lineage (NCBI taxonomy): Eukaryota > Metazoa > Chordata > Aves > Coraciiformes > Alcedinidae > Actenoides > Actenoides lindsayi. The sequence continues at coordinate 13,307 of WTSP01005916.1, read as the reverse complement.
CCTTTTCCAGCTCTTGCTTCTGGGCTGACAGGCTCACAAAAGAAAAGTTTGTGAGAAGGAATTTAATGGAGATGAGGAAACTGCAGTGCAGAACGCCAGCGTAAGAAGAACTGAGAAATGAATGAAAACAAAAGACATTTGGGAGACTGGCCAGTCTTTGCCACTTCAAAGAAAAATGCATTTTTTGCCATTTGAGCATCTTGTTGGCAAACAGATGAAACAGAAATGTTTTAGCCTTCTATATGTTCCATATTACAAAATGCAACTTTAATATAATATTACCATTTCAAAAAATATTCACTAGTTGCCATCTCACGAAACATTTGTTTACTGAAAAACAGGTATGGGTTTACACATGTATAGAATTAATAACTGTCGAGTTTTCTATCAGCACAATGAATTAGCTTTCAGAGAAATCAAATATAGCCAAGGATCTATTCATAATTCGGCAAAATAATAGCTGGCAAGTGTGAAATCACTTTGCAGGTTGTTAACAGTGCTTTCCAGTAACACTGTTTCAATTAGAAACTGTCCTCATTGGTACCTCAGACAAAGCAGTCTGAGGGTTTATACTTTTGGTCATAAAATTCAAAGCTATTTTCCAGGAAATAAGTTGCGTTCAGCATCCTCATTCTTTTCCAGTAAGAGCTGCGGCCAGGAAAAGCAGCCTGTGACATTTGTGTAATAAGGGTTTTTTTTCACCTTTTTTTAATAAATCAAATAAACAGAAACACATACAAATAATCATGCCAGAATTGGGATTTCCCAGTACTGGGGGGAGGGGGGCACAGGGAGGAATTAGAAAAAGCCTGCCCTGGAGTCTACAGTTCTAGTATGGACATTAATTTCACTACTGGATTTCCAACTAGACAAATACACCTTTTTAATCCACACCCACTACCCCCACACTTCCCCATCCCCCCCCCCAAAAGTATTTCAATTATTTAACATATTTATCACAGTAAAATCATTACTAGAGAATTTCACTCATGTTTAGATTGTTCTCCTTTTCACTCGCCGCCTCCTTTACTATCTGCTCAGGATTGTCTCGACTCCAGCCCTGCAGGAGCACGAGCAGTCTGAACGGAACTGCATAAAGGTACCAACCAAGGACCTCTTGAGGAGACCCATCAAAACAACACCATCTAGTCTCATGCTTACAAGGATGCGATCACCTTCTATTTTCAGCAACATATGGCAAACTTCTCACTCTATCCCAATAAAATCAAACTCGCTCTCATGTCACTAATTAAAAGCCCTGCCTGGACCCTGCTAACACCGGCACTGCAGCGACCGATTACCTTCCGCACCACAGCAGCACAACATCTACTCCTTTCTCCTCAGCAGAACTCACAGAAGAGGAAACAATTAAATCCGCAGCAGAGAAAGAAAAGCTCGATAAGGAAGGTGTTAACAAGGGACAGTGCTGTCAAAGAGCTGTGCCACAGACAAATCTCTGCACTAGCTGCATAATCCCATGAGACCACTGCGACAGCTCTAAAGCCCTAATGCCTGCTCTTTATCAGGCAAAGACAGATCCAGGTCTTTGACATTTTAACGAAGTAGAATTACTACTGGATGGGGTTATCAATCCAAGAAGCCAGAAAGAGCAACCCAACAGCGAGGTGATCATCTCAGCATCAGACACATACTGTTAAGAGATATAAAGGCTTCACAGAATCCAACTATTTCTACTTAACACTTGACTTATGGACTTGTAGTAGAAGAGATGTTTAGGCTCTTGCCAGGGGGAGGGAAATAAATAAATACAGGAGGAGGGGAAAAAAAGAACCTACAAAATGATACATTAGGTCTAATCTTTAACTTGAAAACTCTGTCAAACTTGAAGTATATGAGAAGTGTCCCTGAATTTTGACAATGTTAAAAAAAAAAAAATTAAAAAAATTGGTTTAGTTCAGTTTCCTACAACTTTTCCTTTTGCAGTGTATCACCAGGAGAAAAAAAAAAGCCCAAGTAAACAAACAAAATAAAGTCTATGGAATTTCTACTTCAGGGATAAAAGGATAAAGAAAAGCAGCCGAACAATTGTTTTTAATCCACATTTTAAGATTAAGTATATATGGTAGGATGATCATTTTGCTCCCATGATACCACAGTCATACAGGCTTCTCCCCTTCCTCCAACAGGTACGAGTTGTTACAAGTCAAATATCTCAAGCCTGCATTTTAAACCAAACTTCTAACTTTTGCTATCAAATAGAAGGAAGAAAAAAACCAAACGCAAACAAACTTCTGAAGTAATCTGCCCAGAAACAAGCGAGGATTACCTGAGACACTTGACTGCGGCTTACTGAGAGTGCCCCTAGCCGTCTGACACAAGTGGGGCCAGCTACAATCTCAGTCTTCACTGCATAACCTTCCTTGTAGTTAGTACACTGAACGTGCTGTCCGAGACAATTATTGGCATTAAATTGCACACTACTCTTTCAAAGATGTTTCTTTGTATATCTGTGATTTCTAAAATTCAAGAGGACTTCCAGCTAAGAGATCCAACTGCTAGCCTAAAAAAAAAAAAAAAAAAAAAGAATTCCCAATGCTTTTATCTCTTCACTACTGTCTGCAAGGATCTCCTCCAAACCCCCAAGTAAGGTCTTCATGCATGTTCAAATCTTACACCCCATCCTGCATTCATTACTTCACCCCATTAACATTCCACACAGAGCCCTTTGCTACTTTTATGAGGCGAAACCCCAGAATGTCAGGTTAACAAAGCCCTGCCGAGAACGTTCCCCTCAGTAAAACTGCTAATCAGGAGTCTATTTACATAGATTTGCAATGAATTATTAGCATTACAGAACTGGAGGAAAATAAGAGGAGCTGGTAATAAAAATGCATAGCCTACCTCTACACCTACAAATAATGCTGACCGCTTCCTTCGTCACTGACATCATTTCATTCTATCATTGTTTAGTAAAAGACATGAAACTTTCTTTGTATACTCTCTAGTACTTTCTCTCAGGATTTCTTTTTCTTCTTTTTTCTTTTTTTCCTACAGTTTGTTATAGGGTTTACAGAAAGGCTTTACGGGTTGTACGACATGTGGACTGGATATCTTGGGAGCTGTTCTGCCTTACAATTACCACTACATTGGTCCCTGCCATTCACTCGATGATGTTGGTGACTCAAGTCGATATTCTTATACCCCACACACCTAAAATAATAATTAAAAACCCCCAACAGGCTAGGGTTTTTCTGGGTTCTGCCTCATCAGTATTTGATACAAACTAGATCAGCAATTTGATAACTAAACTGTAATTAATGCACAGCTCCAAGTTAGTGTCTAGACAGTAATACAGAGGCACGGGACTCAGGGTTGTACAGCGTACCCCGTCAGTACTCCCTCCACAGCCCCCACATCACCTGGCCTGCCCTGCCAGTATCTTGCTGCTCTACAAGCACCTCGGGTGCTTACAAGGCTTTAAGTGAAATCCTCCTTATTCATAAGCTTCTTCCTGGTTTGAGAAGAAAGAGGAATTCTTCATATCTTTCAACAGGGCTATAAGAACACCTGCATTCATTCTACATTGAATAAAACACTACAAAAGTACACAGATTTGTATCTATAAAATGTTTTACTCATCTAGAAGGAGTGAAATGAATTAATTAGTTAGCCAGTGCTTCACTCAGCTTGCAAGAAGGGAGAAAGTAGATGCTGCCATTATCTTAGTTTAAGAATGAAAAGATTAATCAGAAAAATAGATGCTAAATAAAATGTATAATGGAAAAGAACGCTGAAGAAATAGAGCAATATGCTCTAGAGAAGTTCTGTGTAACCTTCCACTGTTTACTTTTAAATGCTTCACTTAGCTACTGAACTGAGAAGCTATAGAAATCTAAGATTTTCCTGAGAAATGAAAGAGGGATTCTGAAGCCAAACACCAGACGATGGAATAGAAGGTATAGCTTCTCAGCAAACCTTCCTTCTATCTGCAAGTTATCATCATTTCAATAACACGACTGCTGCAAAAACATGGACATACAAGTGTTGGCTTGGGTTTGTTAAATTATGTGACTTACACTTTGTCTACCCAGTTTTAAGAGAAGAATGGGAAGCCACCTTGAACCGCTGACTGCCACAACACAGTCATCGAAGGGAATGTCCCAGCACTCTCTGTTTTTAATCATGTCAAGTACTGAAAGAGTTCATATAGATCACTTCACTGGGGTTTTAAGGACAAAAACCGCTACTCTCAACAATTTCCAAAGAGACTTTGCACATTTTCCAAAGGCCATTCAAGCTTCGGAACAGAGCAATCCTCATGTTGAAGGATCTGGTTTCATACTGTACTATTTCTCACAAAGAAAAGTACAGTTACAGCAGTTCAAGGACGAGTGATTTAAATGAGTGCTCCCCATTTGATTCTCACTGCAAATCCTGAAACCTGCCCTGTTCCCAAAGCTCTTTTACATATGACAGTACAGAAACTCTGTAATAACTCAATCTCTACTCAGTAGCACACATTGCTGAACTACTAATTTTACTTTTTCTCTAAAAAGAGAAAAAAAAAAATTCTACAGTTAAGGTCATAAGCAAAAAGAAAGGCCATTTTCACAGGGACGATGCTTATACAGTGGGGCCTTCGAATCAGGATCCCCTCCAGCAGCCAGCCAACTGCGTTAAGAAATCCCTACCAAGTATTTCCAAGATCTGCAATACAACTCGTTCGACCTCCAGTAAAAGGCCCCCTCTTCCTGGCAATTGCCTGTTGTTAGTCCCTGGGGTGGTCCGAGACCTGGGTGGTCTAGCCATCTTAGCTTGGACAGCTTATTTCAGTTTTTACTATATTTAACTGTGTCTCATCACATTTTATTCTCCTGGAGTAAGAATTCAAACTTGAGTAAAACAAGAAGCTGTCTCTTCCTTAAATCTTGCTCCCTGCACACTAACGTAAATCGTAGGAGAAAACTTTATCACAAAACCAAAGCAAACAAACAAAAAGCTTTTACGCTACATCATTTCAAAATGAGATGAAGGACCCTAAGAACCCAAAACAATGCTGAACGTACAAGACATCTGCAGAGCAGTTTGGTATCTGTAGTGTTGAGGCTACTAGTAATGTCCTTATACCACAACGTCCAGCAGAACCACCCGACACAACTGTTGTAAGCATTACTATTTTCTTACTGGTGAGGGATGTCAGAAGGAAGGGAGTCAGTCCGTTCAAGTGAGGTTTCTTCTTCCACAGTTGCCTGCCCTGCTTCTGGTACCTGGCTGAACTCTGCTTTGATGCCCGCCGTACGCACTCCACAGGCAATCTGCCGCGGTGTGAAATGGCACAGTGATGGCAGGAGGAATCATTTCTTTCCAACTGATTCTTAAGGCGTTGTAGCATCCAGAAAAACAGCAACAGAACTGCACTAACCACTGACCTCAGGCATTTAACCAAGCGGTGGAACCCGAGAACATTGCATCCAGATGCAGTGCACCATACTGCAGAGTTTCAGGACTTCTTGAAAAGTATTGTTCAGCAGCTTTTGACGGCCCGTACCGCAAGTTCAGGTCTATCCTTTATTTTTCCCACCATACTGGTGTAACATTTTTTCACTTTCCGTGTTCTTATTCATTACATATATCAGACATGAAAAATTAAATATAATTAAATTGTCTTAGTTATTGGAATGCATAAACCTCTACAGCAGACAGCTCAGCTGTTCCATGCAGTGACATAAACACTAAGAAGTCTAGCCAGATTAAAATTCAAAGAATATTCTAGTAAGATTAATTTTGCAGACTCAAGGCAGACCCTGAAAAGCATTAGATGGGGCCAGTAAGTGGAAATAAAGAACAGTAAGTAATCAAAACAAAACAGAAAAACTCAAAGAACAGACGCTCATTACGAAGAAGAAAAAAAAAACAAAAATCACAAAAGAATTTTCAAATCAATCAATCAAATCAGAAAAGCAAATTTGAATGTTCTGATGAAAAAGAAAAGCAGCATTTCTACATTTTTTTGTAAAAGAATCTTGCTTTTTTCTAAAAGAAAAATGTGTTCGGATTCTTTTTCTAAAGATGGATGATTATATCAAAAAGGTTCTTCTCACAATGCAGAAAAATTATCATTAACTAGGGTTAAAAAAGTTCTGAGAGATTCAAACACACTGGCAAATGCGTGAAGTACTGTGATTATCTCCCAAGCTGCCTTCAGGAGGATTTAATAACGATGTTGCTGAACACATCTGAAGCTTTACCACAGTTTCAAATTAAGAGTCATTTTAACAACACAGATTATAAAAATCTACTTAATGATTTCTCTTTTTTCTTAACTTATTATTAATGTATTAGGCATTACACGCTGCCTCAACTGTAGACTAAGCACTAGTCTACAGTTTACTAGCACTAAGGATGAAGTCAATAAATTGTCATTACATCCTCTGTGAAAAGGAGCTCTCGTTGGTAAATAGGTGTTTCTTAAGAACACTGGACTGAGGGGTTAGAAACAGCCACTATCCAATTTCCCCGTGAACACAGTCCTCCTCCTTTTGGAGGAAAAAAGCTTAAGTTAATACATAGGAAATTTTTTACAACATACTTTCTTCATCAGAACTGTTTCATATTTAAAATATGAAACAATTTTTTTAATATTTTAAATTAATAAATATGGTTATTCAATAAACCAACTCCTCACTCTCAGCACTAATGCAGGTAAATTATGCAATGCCCAGAAGTTACCACGTCAGCTGGACAAGGACTCGTGCTCCAGGGCAGACACTGACATGGGAGATTCTGTCTTTTGTCGGCCCAAGATCAGACAGATTCTGGCATTTGAGAGGTGGAAGTAGAAGTAGCATTTGAAATACCATAAAGATAAAATAAAATAAATAATCTTTAAACTTATCTATGGCAATAAACATTTAAAAACCTTCAGTTGTCGAATTCTGCTGTTACTGATTTTCATACGGACACTCTATGAGCAGCATATGTAAAATGGCTCAAATCATTCTGCTGTTAAACAAACAAGCACATGCCTAGAGGGGACAGAATAAAGTAACTGGTCTCGTTATGATGAACAGCATTAACTTGCTCTAGCTTGCCAAGTCAGTAAGCAGTGTGAATTTAATGGCAATTAGCCAAGATCAAAGGTGAAGTACCATGAACAAAGTAGGTAAAACTGACACTATCAAAGAAGGTAAGTATATCATGGGTGACTGAAAAAAATTACTTAAATTTATTTAGAATGTTTGGAGCTGTTAATAGAAAAAGACAGATCCTTAAATAATGCTTATTTTCAAAACAGTATTACTGATTAGGCAGATTTCTAGAAGACTGCTTTCATGGGTAAATTGGCCATAAAAAAAACCCTGATAGTGAAGTAAACTACTCTGTAATAGCTCCCATTGTGGGGACACTGCCCTGAACGGTATTTTCTCAAGAAATTCAACTCTGAGTCCAAAGTCAAGCATTCTCCCTCCTACCTGTCAAACAATTTCTCAGCTATTCAAAGCATCAAAAAAAAAAAAAAAAAAAGTTCACCAGTGTCAGAAAAAGGCAGAAGGGGAGAGAGTTCACATATTTTACACGCGCTAGGCTTTAGGGACTGTTAGTAATAGGAAAAACGTTCCTCTTATTAAATCTACATGTCCTAATCAAGACTGACAGAAAAAACCTATTAATTTAAATTATACATGATTAATCTGGGAAAACAGCATTCAGGATTTTTTTTAGTGCTAAAGGAGACCTCCACTTCCACATACTATCAGTAGGAATTAAATTCCTCTCTCAAATATTAGATGCTTAAAAAACCTACAGCATGCTTACTAATACTTAATACATTAACTACTATCACTATAAAATTCCAGGCTTCATGTAGTACCTTCCAAGTGAGAGTCTGAAAATACTCTTGCTGTAATTCCTGTAGCATTTTGCACAGGTAACAACACGTATTTTTACAGATGAACTGATGTACACAGAAGTTAAATGATTAGCCAGGACCAGTAAGTTAATAGGAGAAAAAGAATTAACACAAGAGAGTATCTTTCTAGCCCCTTCTTTTAATATAGATAATAATAAACGAAGAAAGCAAGCTGCAGTGCTGTTTGAATTAACTGTGTAAAACCTAGGCACAAAGAAATGGTCCAGTATAATAAACAGCAATATATTTTTGACCTTACCCTGAAGAGTAAAGACCCAGTAGTACTTCAACAATTAGTCAGTGAGACCTATGAGAGATTCACTTGAGCAAGGACTAAATTTTTCAGAAGATTAAGGATAACTGGTGATATACTCTGCCCTAACCAGAACCAGATTCACACTTTCCATTACTTACGGCTTTTTTTAATAGATGTATCAGAATAAGTGTGCTTTTACTCTTTTATTAATATTTGTTTAATTAAGTTGATTAATCACAGCTTAACTGGAATATCATACAAAAGACCTCCCGCAGCTTTCAAAGTGTAGGCTAAATCCTAATTATTTTTTTCTTTTTTTTTTTCTTTTTTTTTCTTTTTACTAGCACTAAGGATGAAGTCAATAAATTGTCAATTAATAACATACTTGCTTTGATGGCTCTTCAGTAATTTACTTTCATACCACTTCATAAATTTCTTAGGAAAACTTCTGGGATCACTGATACAGTACCTCTGCCATGGGAAAATTTGGTTTAAATCTGCTCTGCTGCCAATAAACCAGTAAGACTAACTGGCTGATAATCCTCCCACACTACACTGTTTAGGTATATGCACTCAACCAGCGAAAGTTTAATTTGTTCCGCTAATGGCACAGAAAACTACTCAAACTTATTCACCATATAAATTTGAACTTCAGTCTGCTACTTTTTGTTATTCCTGAGGCAGAAAATTCAAGCTATTGAATGCTTTGTAATGCAGACTATTTTATCTTTTCCTTGATCCAAAGCATAACAGTCGTAACGGTCACTATCAGTAACTAAATATTAAACTGTGTTTCACAGAAGAAACATATTAAAAAGCCTTAGAAAATTCTGAATATTATTTGCATTGGCACACTGGCATGCAAGGCACATTCTACCGTTCTAAGGGTAACGCTATTCTTAAACTGCTGCCCTAAAAGCAGCGATGCTCACCACCTACATCTTTCAAGGTTGCCATACTTAATAGCTTCTGTCTAGGACATCTAGTAGGATGACACATGGTTTAGAAAATAATTTGTAAGAGCACAATAAAAATCTAGGAAAGAAGCCATGTGAAGCTCAAAATACCAATTTTCTCTAAAGTTATGTTGAAAGCCTTGATTATATAAACTAAAACATCTAAGATAACGTGGCACCCGAACTTCATTTAAGTGTTGCAGTTGTCATATTCATGACAGGCCAAGGCCAGATGGAGTCATGTAAAAACTCCTAAAATACCTGTGAAGAAACTATTATGTCTTCAGATATTTTATTATTACTCTGTCTTATGAAGGAAAAGCTACTGGAGAACATTAGGAAAACCCAATCAACTACTACGCTACTTTCTATTCCACCATGTCAAAGGAGAGTCTGCATTTCCCCAGACGATGTCAACCACGCTGCACCGATACTGACAGCAACTAGGTAGGAGTCGTCAAAACCCCCCAAGTGTTCAGCTGGCATTCTTCCTGGGGTATGAAGAACCAACTGGAGACTTTCCAAAGGGACTGAGTTATGGATAAAGGAATTGGAGAAACTGTCCTCCTGTTCCACCTGTAAGCCTCTGGGAAACAAGAGCATGTAGAGCTAAAAAGATGTATATTTTCCGTCAAGTTGTAGCGCTCTGATGTATTTATAGGTGTTGACCATGAGTTAACATCACTTCTCTAAGTTTTCCTCCCAAATCTCCACAATAGTCAGAGCATCCTATTCACAGATATAATGTGAACAGATGCTTTGTTCTCTCCTTACACTTATACACGTGCAAGTACAGCTAGACACGAAAAAATTCAGGAAAATTTTGACAGCTGTCAAGAAGTAATCGGGTACTCGCACTTTCCTCAACTGTAATTAAGAAATCTAGCCTGGCCATTTCAAATTCTTATCTTGGCATTCCAGTTTAAGAAATGAATGGTAGGAAGGAGGTTTGAAGAAACTAAATACAATAGTCTGGAAAAAGAAAAGGTGTGGGATTGTAAGTGGGGTTAGCTTTTCCTTTTACTCATTTTTACTAAATGAAATTTTTTCTCTCTCAGCACATGGGGACAACCTGCTCCCGCACCTCTAAGATTTCCTTCTTGAAGGATGTCCAGCTTTCCTGGACTCCTTTACCCTTCAGGGCTGCCTCCCAAAGGATTCTGTTAACCAGGCCCCTAAACAGGCTAAAGTCTGCCCTCCATAAATCCAAGGTGGCAGTTCTGCTGACCCCACTCCTTACTTCTCCAAGAATCAAAACCTATCATTTCCCGATCACTGTGCCCAAGACAGCCTCCACCCTCCACATCATCCAGAAGTCCTTCTCTGCTCGTGAACAACAGATCTATTGGGAAGACTTCCCTAGTTGGCTCCCTCACCAACTGTGTCAGGAAGTTCTCTTCCACACAGTCCAGGAACCTCCTGGACTATTTCCTCTCTGCTGTATTGTATTTCCAGCAAACATCTGGTGAGTTGAAGTCCCCCATGAGAACAAGGGCTAGCGATCATGAGACTTCTCCCAGCTGCTTATAGAGCATTTCATCGGTTTCTTCATCGTGGTTGGGTGGTCTATACCAGATTCCCATCATGATATCTGCCTTGTTGGCCTTCTCCCTCATTCTTACCCATAAACACTTAACCCTTTTATCACCACCGTTAAGCTCCAGACAATCCAACCACTCCCTAACCCCACAGCCTCTTTGGGAGCTATCCCTTCTGAAGAGTTTCTAGCCAGCCAGAGCAGCACTCCAGACGTGCGAGAAATCCCTCCATGTTCCCGTGATGGTAACTACATCAGAGGTTTCCTGCTACACAGTGGCTTCCAGCTCCTCCTGTTTGCTGCCCACGGGGCATGCATCTGTGTAGATGCATTTCAGTTGGGCTACTGATCCAGTCACCCTTTTGAGGGGAGAAGCCCTAATTCCTACACCACCATTCTCAGCCACTTCTGTGGTTTCTAACACATTAATAGCCTTTGTATCTTTGCTGGCACATGGATCTCCATCCCCCACCTCCACTGCTACAGCAGACCGAAGGACCCCGCTAGCATGCTGTCCCTCAAATATTAGTGTGCTGCTCCCAGACTCATCTCTAGCAAACCTGGTCTTATCTGTCTGCCCCTTCAAACTCTAGCTTAAAACTCTTTCAGTAAGTCCTGCTAACTCCTATGCAAAGAGTAATCTCCAAGATGTATCTTCAATACTTCTATAAGTGCTGCCTTGGACAAATATTAGAGAAGATTTGAACCATCATACTTCTACCTTTACGGTGGATTATTCTCACCTTTCAGTCGTATCATTAACAGGAAGGCACGATCTCTCAGTTTGGGGCTTAATTTGCTGCCATTGTGTAGAAAACACCTGCTCCTACCATCACCATTTTGAGAGAGCGACTTTCCAGAGGGAAAAACAAGTGCATAGGGTTCACGTTAGAGATGCCCTGTTTCCAGGACACAGATCAAAATGAAGTGCAGGAAATCTTAATTCTACTTGAAACAGAAACAAGACAGAAAAAAAGCACCTGATCAATTCTTGACTGGTCCTTAAGTAAACATCCCCACAGGCTAACCATCTGCTGTAAGATGATCACGAACACACCTTGACAGATACAACATGGACCTTGCTGTCTGCCTCCAGAGTGCAACACAAAGCCAAAGTTCACTCCGCCCTTACAGACATTCCAACAAGCAACAGTGGGTGTTCCTGCTCTCACTCGCCTCGTGTCACAGCAGCTTGCACAGTAAAAGAAGAGAGGTTGGGAGGTGTAAGGATGGATACTCCAGACTCGGTATCTGGTACTTTTTAATCAAAAATCTCTGGTTCAGGCCTCAGGGGATGCACACTCTTTGGCATCATTCAAGCTTTCGAAGAACTGAAGGTGACAATTACTTTCCTACATGTCTATCTTTTCAACGGAAACAGGGTATCAAGCTGTGAAGAAAAGGAACCTGGCAATGGCCTCATCTGCAAAAGACTGTGCGAGCTGCAACATTCCAACAGCGCAAAGAGACGGCCGTTCTTGTAATCCCTGCCTCCTGCCAGCTCTTCATTGTACTCCCCTGTCCGAAACGCATGTGCAGCTGGCATTTCTGAAACTGCTACCCAAACATGTGCTTTATTTTGATATTTTACAAGCCTGTAGGTTACTACTCCCTCATTAAAAACACACTAAAAGTCAGAGAAAACACCATGGATTTTAACAAAACAAGTAAGGTCTTAATATAAAGTTGGAATAATCTGTGCATTGTGTGCGCAAATATTCTGATTCTTAAGTCCTGAGTGTCCAAATGGCTCTTGAAAATAGAAAATCGTGAACTGAGGATGCAACAATTAAAATAATACTAACATTGGTTAGCAATTAAAAGATCACATCTCCCCTCAGGCTAAAAATGCAAACAGCTAGAAGCTGACATTTCACTTCAACGTTTCACAGCTGCTCTAGAGCAAAGACTTCAGGCGTTCCAATGCATGCGTGCATCTTATTTTCCCAGGATTTCAAAGTCCACGTCCAGGCTGCTGCTCAGCCATTATAAATGAGTAATTCAAGTAGGGCATGACTGCTTCTTGTATTAACTTGATAAAGATGTTTCACTCAAAATGCATCAACAGTTGCGCTAAGTGATCCCTTTCACAGGCTTATACATATTCTGTGTTCTGTTACTAGAGAAGAAATAAAAAAGTACTCCTGGTTTCAAAATGTTATAAGAGTCTTTACACTAAATATAATTAGCATTATAAAAAATGTTATTATATTTTTTTATTACATCTCTTTTCAAAAAACTCCAAAATACAACCAAATATACCTCAATTATTTCTTGCTTTTTAATTCAAGCCCATTTTCTCAACTGATTGCAATCTGCAATAAATTTTTGTTTCATTAGCTTAGACATGAAACTGCTTAAAGGACTGATACATGCACCTTAAAATACACCCATCTGCCTTCAGAAAATTCCATTTTACTGAAGATCACTTCGTTTTCAAGAGCTGGTGTAAATCCACAATTTTAATATATTACTTCCGTTTTGTGTTTAGCCTTTGATAACTAATCTATTACCAAACATGTGCAAAACAACTGTTTTGCAATAATTTTAATGTTTGAAAAATATTAATCCAGGGCTTGGGCTTAAATATCTTTCAAAACCTACAAAGACATACACACAGACACACAGACACACACATACATACATATATATATATATATATATATATGTAATACCAACATGTTTCAT
>WTSP01005915.1:0-14975 GCA_025331215.1 Actenoides lindsayi | reverse complement strand
CCTTTTCTTCAGGGCTGCTCTCAAGCCAGTCACTGCCCAGCCTATACTGGTGCTTGGGATTGCTCCAACCCAGATGGGGGACCCTGCGCTTGGCCTTGTTGAACTTCCTCGCGGAGACTGAGCAAAATTCAACCCAGGCAGCAGGCGCTGCCGCCAGCCAAGAGCAAAGGAGTTCATCAAACAGCACTTTGTGCCACAGACATCCAAGAGGAACAGCTGCCCTCACCCACCAGTGCCAAGAGCCGCTTCCCTCGCAGGGAGTGCAGGGCTGGCGAGGAGCTACAGTATTGAAAACCCCATGAAAGTTCCGTGTAGTTTTTAACGTGCCTCATCCGGCTACGCGCGGCGAAGGGCTAACGCCAGGGCTGCGGGTCTAGATCGGGCAAGGAGCTGCTTTGCAGGCTGAGAACCAGTCAGGCTCCCCACAGCCAATAAACCACGGCCTCCAGTCCGTCACGAACGTCGAAGAGATCAAGCAGATCAGGACAACCTTTTCACCAGCAGATTTCTTCAGTGATGTTTTCAGCTCGGCAGCAGCGAGGACACGTTGGAGGAACATGCACCTGCTGAATTAACAGACTATCAAAAGCCCAGTTATTTCCCGTGAACTGGGCCAGTCCAACAAGAAGAGCACGAAGATCTGGAGCTGTGGACGCAACCACAAAGGCATAACCTGAAATAGCTCTGCCTTGATCCTAACCCCAATTACAAGATCTCCAAGATGCTGGCTGAGGACAAGCAGGAAAATGAGACTTTGCCAAGAAGTTTAAAAATTCACTAACAGAAGATCCTCGACGGTGCCAAACTCTTGGCAACTAAAAAATAAGCAAGTGGATACTCTCTAAACCTCCTCAGATGCTTCTCCTCTCTCACATGCTCATCAGTGTCCTCTCAGAGTGGACAAACACTCCCAGTTCTCCTTCTGAGCAGTGGGATTGAAAAGTTCATACAACTGTGTGCTTAGAAACAAAGCAGCCTTACAGCTTCCACCTCTGATTAAGTGCCACCAGTAAAGCTCTGACATTACCTAAGGGTCTACTGGACATGTATAGATTTAATAGATTCAAATAAAGGTGCAATTACTTTAAGTCAACAGAGTTTTTGGACAAACACAGGGTTGGATTTTATACCAAAGCTCAGTGTTTCCTCACAACATCTGCAGCACGAAACAGGATGAAAAAGCCCCAGAATAACTTCATCGTAATCAAGGTTGGGTCTATCCAAGTTTCTGAAGTTGGGATTTTTGTTTGGTTTATGCTCATTAGAGGAAGATGCTACTGCAGAGAACGTGTGGAAATGGCAGGTGGGTTCCTAGCACAGGTCTGTGCCAGCACATTTCTCCTTGGCTAACGTTGCCCAACTGGATTTAACTGGGTGTGACAGAGGCAGAAAGCTCTTTGCTACTAAGATTAGTTATGATATAATAGAAGGTCCATCAGCTTTCGGTCCTGTAAATATTAACTTTCAAAAGCAATTTCAAAACACACCCTTTGGGGGTTTTTTGGAGGGAGAAAATTGTTTATCCTTCCAATACCACGAGTCAGCTCCTCTGATTACTACCCAACTTTCTTCCTCTCCTTGTTCTCTTATAATTAGATTACAAAATCAAATTATTAGAGTATATTACAAATGATCCATCAGCCTATAGACACTGCTCCCCCCTCCCTTTTCTTTCACCATATGTAATTACCTCCTAATTTGGACAGCAAACTCCTGCGGTTTGCTTTTAATTATGGCTACCCTATAGCAACAGCAGAGGTTACATTGATTCTTGTAAATATGTTCTTAGAAGACCACTTGAGCTCTTTCTCAGAGATGTCATGCATGAGAGTGGTGGTTGACAGAAAAAAAAAAAAAAGAGAAATTATATCAAACCAGACAACTTAGCCCAGCCAAGGACCCCAGGCTCTACAGAGCAGGTCTGGGCAAACTGCAGATAAGCCAAAGAACAGCATTTCAACCATCTTCTTCTAAACATACCCTACCGTGCTGACTCCCATGTCCACCACAGCCCAGTGGGTATCCACCATGGAAGCATGGCTCTACAGCATGTGCTGGAGGTTCAGCAGAAGCATCTGGAAACCACCACGGTGCAAGAAGAGGTTTTCCATGTCTTGTAGAGCTTTCCAGCGCCGAGTTTCTTTGTTTAACATGCTTTCACTTCTCAACGTAGACACTGGGAAGTCTCCCTGTCCTAAGAAGGAAGGACACATCCAAAGAAGGGGAGGGCAAAGCTGGTGGAAGACAGCTTTGCAGCCTAACAGTCCTCAGATTTCATTCATGAGGAGAGTAGCTCTGGCCAAAGGACCAAACTTTGAGAAAGTGCTCACAGGCTGGGAGCCAACAAAGCAACCACTGCCTGGGATGCACTGGTGGGATGAGCAGTGGTGTCCCAGCCAGCCTAGTTCTATGTAGCACCTTGCACACCAGCAATGACAGCCCCCTCCAAGATTTCTTCTTCCTTCAGTTATTACATAGGGGAGCAAAGAGAGAAGATAAAAAAAGGCTTGTAATCCTGTACTCCCCCACATCTCAAAAAAGCCAAGGAAGATCCTGAGCAACCTGGTCTAGTGGGAGGTGTCCCTGCCCATGGCAGGGGGGTTGGAACGAGATGGTCTTTAAGGTTCCTTTCGACCCAAACCACTCTGTGAACCCATGAAACCCTCCCTTAACACCCAGGTTTTCCCAGTCTGAGGAGCACTCCCCAAACAGAAGAAACCCTCTTCCCGTGCGGCACAGGGCAAGCCAGACGTCAGGGCTTACATCCCAGCACGGAAAGCTTTCCCTTCCAGCTGCACACTCTGCTCTGCCAAACCCAAACCACGCTGCCAAGGTGGGAGAACACCTTCCTACTTCTTTGGGGAAGACCGGGGAACGTGTGCAGATCCTGGGTTACTCGGAGGTGGTGTTGCTGAAGAAAGACAAGCGAGGAAGCTCCGAGCCGCAACGCTCTTCAATCTCTTGCACCACCGAAGAGCTCAGGGCGACGGCCCAGGGAATCAGCAATCCCAAGGCACCACATCAACGTGCTTTTGCCCACGGTTGTCACTCTGAGGAGAGCTTGCTACAAAAAAAACAACACGGTGGTTTTCTTGTTCGCTTGCAGGGACGCGAGCGTTGAGATGCAGGGGAAAAAAAACGTAGCAAGACGTGAGCTGCAGGCTTTGTAAAGGCAAAGCTCGCTGTGCTCACTGAGCAGGGACCACCCCAGGGGTGAAATCTGGCCAGAAACCACCCCAGTGCCGAAACGTTGGCCAAGAAACTGGTTTGAGAAAACACAAAACATGCTACCAGCCTGGGGATGCTGCCCATTGCACCAGGGTGGGTAGCGTACTGAATGCTAAGCATCAGGACATCCAGACAAAGGCAGGCGTGGGTAGGTACGAGATTAACCCACCACCCAGGGAGAAGCTTTTTTGGGTCACCACACCATTCACATCGCACGCTGACAGCTGGGACAGCTGCACAAGGATGTTGCATAATGGCTCCCTTTTCCTTCCATACACAGTTAACAGCATAGGTTAAGATGAGGAGCAGCATGCTGGGAGAAGAGCAACAGCAACCCAAGTCCATCAGCAAGTCCACATCACTAGCTCTGAGAAGAACACCACAAATTCTTTAACACCCCTAAAGACCAAAATCAGTATCCACATGCAAACCAGCATTTGGGAGGTTCAACAGCAAGACCTGCAAAGATCTGAAGGACAGGGATGAGGAGAAAATGCAACAAAAAAACCCCAAACCAAATTAAACCCTGCAATGGGAAAGGAGAATCGCTTCTTTAACTACCCTGTCTTCTTGAAGATCCTGAACCTGCTGTGGGAGGAACACTCTGGCCACGATCCAGTTAAGCATTTCAGTTTATGTCAGACTTGAGAGAACAGGGAGAGCTCTGCTCAATCGAGACCTTGCATTTCTCACCAGCAGGTTGTTTCTCTCTCGCGCTTGCTCGCACACATGGACACGCAGCCCTACCTCGCAAGATTTTCCATTTTTAGCTTTTATCCTAAGGCCTCTCCTTCTAGAAACAACACCTCTTGGCTGTAAAAGCATCCGACTCTCCTGCAAGGAAAAACCCCCGAGAGCTGGGTCCTGATAAAAAGTCGCTCCCCAGATTTCCTGTAGGTCCCCGTCAGATACTGGAAGGCTGCAATGAGGTCTCCCCAGAGCATTTTTTCTCCAGGATGAAGAATCCCATCTCTCTCAGCCTCTCCTCACAGCAGAGGGGTTCCAGCCCATGGATCATCTTCATGGCCCTTCTCCAGACCTGCTCCCACAAGCCCATGTCCTTCTTGTGTTGGGGGTTCCAGAGCTGGACACAATACTCCAGACAGGGTCTCACAAGAGCAGAGGAGAGGGAGAGAAATCCTGTACCCACCTACCTTCCAACAGCCACTCAGTCTGCAGTATTTCCCCATTTTCTCCGTTACAAAGCAAATCCAGCGTCCACTTATCAGGCTGTTCTCACAAATGGCCTTTTAATTAATGCACCTCCTTGCTTTGTTCAATTAACGCCCACGAGGAAGGCCTTCTTCACACACACACCATTCAGCTCCTCTATTGCTCTGGTGACCATCTGCTGAATGCAATTGTATTCTTAAGGTATTAATAAACACTTCCAATATAAACGCTACAGATTTCCTACCTGCTCTTTATACAAAGCTCACCATAAAAAAAAAAATAAGAAGAGAAATAAAAGATGTAATTTTCCCAGCCAGAAAAATTCAGAGATAAAATTGCAGCAGTGATTTGTATCTGCCCAGAGCAGCAATCCCAGCCTTGGGTGACCTCTGTGCAAACACAGCGAGCCAATTACACACCGTGAGAGCAGAATCCCCCCTCCTGTATCAGCAGCTTCTTGGTGCTGGCTGCGAGAGACATCAAAAGGTAGCTCAACAAATATTACCTGTTACTGAGCCCTTCAGGCTAGGGACAACCAGCCTTAGAGGTTTAATCAAGATTTGGATCAAAAACGTGCAGGGTGCTTTGTAAACATTGATCTTATTGAGTTGTTAGAGCTTGAGAATGTAATTCCCAACTACCTGCCTGTTTAACCTATGAAAATCACCATCAGGCACCTCAGCTCAGTCCTCCACCTCCATGGTCTCTTGTTTACCATGGTTGTCATTAGCAGATGACTGGTAAACCCACCTCATCTTTCAGCATCCTCCACCTCAAACATCCTCAGCAGCACTCTCATATCCTCTTACACCAGCCCCTGGGTGTTGTGGGTTGGGCTGGCCACAAAATGCTATTAATCCCTCTCCCTTCCCAAAGGAGAAGAGAAAGGGAGTAAGGAGAGAGATTTATGGGTTGGAAAAGAAAACTAGAACAGCTTTAATGAAACAGTAACAAACAAAAGAAAATATAATAATATTAAGAAGAAAATATATTCCCAACCAATATTGAACTCCCCCAGAGTCCAGACTGGACTCAGCAGCAGAAGGGAACTAGATTCAGGAACTAGATTCAGGAACACACAGATCAGGATTGAAGGCAGAAGAAGGGACAGAGTCCTCCTCCTCAGACACCAGCTACACAAGAAGAGGTTTAACCCTGATGATCCTTCAGCTTTATACTGATTATGACATATATGGGATGGGAACCCTGGTCAGTTTAGGGTCACCCGGCCTGGTCACTCTTCCCCACAAGTGTGACCGTTGTACTTTTAACTGTTTCACTTACAGCATTCCAACGTGGTGCACAAGATTTAGCAGTGATCTTGGTCTGCAGAGGAGCAAGTATCAGCAAGAGCCCTTCTGCACACCCCAACCCTTGGCAGGAACTCTGAACACGGAGCGTGATCACTGCTGGAAGCAGAGACTGGGACAATCTGCCCTTCCCTTCAGAAAGTGCAGTTACTTAGAAGAGACCGAGCTGAAAAGTAAAAAAATACGTTATCAGTTGCTTAGAGATGAATGGGCAGGACAAGGCAAGGAGCAGCCAGCTGGTTTGGCTTGTATTGCCTGGGACTTCTTAGTTCCAACTCCCTGTTTTATGACACCATTGCTGCTCTGGTTATAAGGATGGGTTTTCTGCTGGGCATCCCAAAGCACCTTTCCTTTGTGCCCTTTGTTTTGGAAGGAAAACGAGCAGTGAGGCTGAGAGCTGGGAATTTCTGGCTTCAGCTGCCAGACTCTTCCACTCCAGGAAAATCTGGGGAACAATACTGCAGCCTTTCAATATTTAAAGGGGGCTTATATAAAAAGATGTGGACAATCTTTTTAGCAGGGCCTGTTCTGACAGGACAGGAGGTGATGGTTTTAAACTAAAAGAGGGAGACTTAAACCTGAGATAAGAAATAAATTTCTTACACTGAAGGTAGTGAGACCCTGGCCCAGGTTGCCCAGAGAGGTGCTAGAAGCTCCATCCCTGGAAACATTCTAGATCAGGTTGGATGGGGCTCTGAGCAACCTGCTCTAGTTGCAGATGTCCCTGCTCGGTGCAGCTGAGATGGACTAGATGACATTAAAGCTTACTTTGGACCCAGACCATTCTATGACTGTATAGAAGAAATTAAGAAGAGCATGATGAAGAGGATGAAAGAGACCCCTGTACTTCTGAATCTTAACCTCAGGAAGAGGCTCACTTATGTCTGGATTTCAACCATCACATGCTCACCATCCCTGTTTACTTTCAGGACATTCCTAAGAGCAGCTAAAATCCAAGTGGTTCTCCACCAGGAGAAAAAAAAAATACAAGAGCATGCACTTAAAAGAGCCTGAGGCCTCACATGGGCTCTCCCAAGCACCAAGATCCAAAAGTCAGCCTACCCCACCAGTGTCCACAAGGGCACAGTAACTCCAGATTCCATCTGCTATCTAAAGGGGCAGGCTATCCCCTCCTCCTGAGATGTTTACAGGGAGGAAATCACCTCAACCCCCCCTGCTCACCAGTCACCCAGGTGCTTTGAGTCTTCTCCAATCTGCTCCACCTACGCTCGCCTGTGGAAAACAAACCCCAGGGCAGCTGTGTTTTCCCCAGCAGAGCAAAACAGCAGATTTGGAAAGAGGAGATCCATCTGGAAAGCAAACGCTGTGAAAAGCATCCTGCTGTTCAGCCAGGATGAGCGTGCCCAGGGGTCAGCCCTTCGTGGAGTTGGCCAAGATCAGAAGCAGGAAACCCTGTGCAGGAGCTGACAGACAGAAACATGTTGAGATTCAATGAGAAAAGCAGGGAGGCTGAAAGAGCCTCACACCAGCTTCAGATGGCAGGAGGAACAGCAAAGCTCTAACAATGCCAACAAAGTCACAGTGGATTCAACCTCCACATGCTGCTACATGTTATGAGGACACACCATGGCAATCCATCCAGGGCTTCCAGGGGATGCACTCCATTATCTGCTTGGAACTGGGATAGAGACAACTTCTTCTAAAACCCAGAGTGAATGCACCCACTTCACTATTATGCTTTGGAGTTGACTTTTTTTAGTTTTTTTCTTCTATCTCTGAAGCATTCAGCCATGAAACAAAATGATTTCTGCCTACACTGATAGAGGAAAAGCTACTGACTGTTTAGGTGAGATTAATTTCAGGATTGTGGCCAGACAATTGGTGGAAATTGGTGGAAGAAATCCTTCATAGTTGGATAGTGTGGTTGCAGTTTTATGAGTAATTCTCCTGAGTTATGTGCCCAGCACCTTGGGTGTGGGTGATGCATTCATTCCCTCCTTCCCTTTTTGCATGGAAAATGCCAGCCAAGCACACAAACACAATATTTACTTAAAAAAAAACAACAATAAAAATCATGAGGTGGAGGCACAGCTTGCCTCTCACTTGTACAAGATCCAATACAGCTTCTATCTAGAGAAGGTTGCTTGGTGAGTTCTCCAGGAAGGTCTCCAAGCTGCAAAGCAACCAAGATGTCTCTTGATGTGTTCAAGACCAGGCTGGATGGGGCTTTGAGCAGCGTGGTTTAGTGGGAGATGTCCCTGCCCATGGCAAAGGGGTTGGAACTAAATGATCTTTAAGGTCCCTTCCAACTCAAACCATTCTATGATTCTACGTACACGATATGTACATGTACATTCTATGTACATGATATCCCCAAAACCTAAAGTCTTCAGAGTGGAAAACAGGACAGTACCAAGACAAATCCACAAAGACACTGTCCTGTTACCTCTGTTACTGACAATACATTCGATGTGGAGAGATCAACCCAGGCTTCCTCGCTCCAACGTTCCCATCCTTGCCACTGGGCCACCTCACATCTTTGTGCGTGGTCTCACCCGCACTGCAGGGACCAACTGTCCCCGTTCCCAGCCTGAAATGGTGTAAATGGATTGCAACCAGCTCCCCCTTTGGAGCAAGCAAAGGCTTTCACCAGGAGGTTACCTGAAGTTTTAATGCTGTCAAAGCTCAGCTGCGTGGAAACCGGAGTGGAGGAAGAGTGGCCCTTTTCTGAAGATTTCTCTGCTCCATCTGGACCCATCACCTTCTATTACTCAACTGCCTTTCTGGGAATTTTTTGTGCCTTCCCCTATGCCACGTCGAGGCACCAGACATGAAAATAGCTTACGACAGTTCCTGCTGGCATGCGATCAACTCTTGTTTCTCTTGGAGGATGAATGAGCAGATGGAACCAGTGGAAGACGGCCGACCTAGAGAGCTGGACAACTGGAGCCTTTCCAATCCAGTAACTACAGTCCAAAAGACTGAGGATGCAAAGATCCTGCAGGGTCAGAACCTCTTCCCTAGGGGTAGGAACGGGGTCAAGGAAGACATGCAGGTGGTTACTGCCAGGCTCTGCAGGCTAACTTATGTCCGCGTGGTTGGTTTGACTGTTCCCTAAACTCCTGCTTTGGTTGCTTATTCCCCAGTCAACCCACTGTGTTATTCCAGCAAAACAGCCACGATACCAAAGAGCTTTTGAAATGAATATGATGGGCTCCCAAGCATCTTCCGTCACGCAGAACTAAAATTATCATGTAGAGCCTGCCTCTCCTCACTCCCTGAAATCCATCACGTGGAAACCTCCCTGTCTCATGGCAAGAGGCTCCCAACAGCTGAAAGAGAGAATGGGAAGCTGCATTTGCAAGCTTGCCTCTGCTGCTGCCAGACTTCAAAGGAGGGTTCCAGCTCCCACCACCATGCCTGTTCCAGACTACCAGCTGCTGCTGCTCGAGACACAACACGGCTGCATGTAGAGCAGCTTCCTCCATGCACATGGACAGTAGTCATCCTCCTGTACAAATGGACATGGGGGGACCAGGAGAACACAGGTTTTGTGATTTTGGAGCAGCCAAAGGCAATCATGAGTGTTTTCTCAGAAACCACTGCTGAAGGTCACAAGCACGTTCTAGCTTTGCCACCACACTGCATAAGAAAAGTAAAATGAGGAGCCAGGAGGCCAAAAAAAAAAAAAATGACCTCAAGGAGCAAGTGGGATCAAACACGAAGTTCTGGGGCTACAAGACCATGACACATCTCAAGACTGAGCTTCCCCAAGTAGAGAGAGCTTCTAAGCACCATTTGTGAAAGTATCCCCACCCACCAGGTACATAACTACCGAGAGGCTCTGGGTAAAGATGGGAACCCTGCATTACAGGAGGAGAGCAAAACCCTGACACCCGTGCTACACCCGGCCTTAGGACTCTGCAGCTCCAGCTGAGATGAGCAGATCTGAAAGAGGGAGCATCGAGACAGATGCTGACCCACAGCCCTCAGAGGAAGGCACTGTGAAAAGCCCCTTCAACAGCAAGGCACCAATGTGGCAAGCCAAGCGATTTCCAAGGTCTTGCTGCAAAAATCAACAGGCATTTTATTTTACTTTATTTTTTTCTAATTGCCTCTTTCATGAGCGTGGTTGACAATTCCTCCCTGGCTCCTCACACTACCAGGACCACAGCAGGAGGAATGACACCATCTCAGACACTTTCTGGCTCAGCAAACACAGCTGCCTGCACTTGATGCATGTTTTGGGGCTGAAATAAAAGAGGCAAACTGCTGCTGAAATAACTGCCAGGGAGGAGTGGTTGCTTTTTCTCCTGACGTATGGAGACACTTCCCATTTCTTCCCTCCCTGTCTCTCCATTTATTTTACCAGCATGTAGGAGGAAATAGGAATTGCAACCACATGACTCAGAGGGAGAGTTATCTTCTACCCACCCCAGAAATGCACACATGCACCCAAGTAGCTGGGTGAGACTCTTGTCTTCTCTCCCTGGTCACTGGTGTCACACCAACCACCACCAGCACAGCTCTGTAACGTGCCTGTCACACAACACAGAGAAGACAAGAAGCAGCAACGGTATCAAGAACCAGAAACTAAAACTGGAGGATTGTCCCAGTGATGAACACTAGGAGGTTTCCTCCATTCCATCACAGCATCCGAGGAACCACCAAGCCCATATACGAAGGTCCTCATCACATGCACAGAGGAGATCACAGGAGGAGAAAACAGCAGGTCAAGAGAGGTGATTAACCCCCTCCACTCTCATGAGACCCCACCTGTAACACTGTGTCCAGCCCTGGAGTCCTCCACAGCACAAGGACATGGACCTACTGGAGCAGGTCTAGAGGAGGGCCACAAAAGTGATGAGAGGGAAGGAACACCTCTCTGAAGAAGAAAAGCTGATAGAGTTGGGGTTGCTCAGCCTAGAGAAGAGAAGGCTCTGGGGAGACCTTCTTGCAACCTTTCAGTACTTAAAGGGGGCCTTCAGAAAAGATGGAGGGGGACCCTATCAGAGTGTGTAGCAACAGGACAAGTGGTAACGTTTTAAGGTTTTAAACTGGAAGAAGATAATCTAGATTAGGAAGAAAATCTTCACTGTGCGGGTGTAAAACACTGGAACAGGTTGCCCAGAGTGCCCATGGATGCCCTCTCCCCAGCAGTGTTCAAGGCCAGGCTGGATGGGGCTCTGAGCAACCTGCTCTGGTGGAAAGTGTCCCTGCCCATGGCAGGGGTGTTGGAACCAGACAATCTTTCAGGTGCCTTCCAACCACAACCATTCTAGGATTCTATGATTTTCTATTGCCTCCACTTCTACTGCTCTTTTATTGTGGTGTCCAGTTACTGAAAAAAGTGAGATGGGATAAGGCACACGGACAGAGGCACCAGGAGAAGATGTTTCCTCTGATGCAGGAAGACGGATCTGAAAGCAGCTTCTTGCTCTGTGACAGAAGTCCTCCCACAGCAGCCTCGCTGGGTATCAGGATGTGTCCCCCTGCAAAACTGCTAAATTCACCTGATGGTGTGGAGCTGCTACAGCCCCCAAAGCACATTTCCAGCACGGGCTGTTTTCTCAGTTACGCTTCCTCCTTACCCCTAATACCGCTGAGAGCAACACATGTAGGATCAGGAGATTCACTGCAGGGGAAGATGATTCTCAAAGACATAAAGACATCAGCGCATTTCAACAAGACCCTTACACTCACGTTATCTGATGCTTTAGACTCCACTGATGGCACTTAGGACTTTAAAAATGCATCTAAAACTTCAACATCCTCTCCCAGTTGCTCTCCTTAGGATGCAAATGCAATTTAACACAATTAGGCAGGATAGAAAGCCCAGACCTTTTTGAAGGATCAACAAGATTCCAGTTGGTGGGGCAAGATAAAGAGACACCAGCCCAAGAAGGCAGGCTGGACAACAGCACGTTACCAACTCCAGGTAGTTTATATATCAGCAGGGGACTTTTCTGAAAGGCATCAAGCCCTGCTACAGCTTCACATGTAGGAAGAAAAAAAAATAACTCAAAAAATAATAACCAAGTAATCCTAGATTTGTTACCAGGGCTAAAAAAGCCCAAAAGATTTCAATTTATGGGAAAAAATAATAAGTCATCTCATCTTTAACACTGGAAAAGCCCCAAAGGTGCCAGGCCACACTGCTCCACTTGCAGATGTGTTATCTGTAACTCTCAACATGAGAGCAGACGAGAGAGAAGAGCAGAGACCTCTCAGTGTTGAGGCTTCAGGATGCCGAGGGCATTTATTTCCTTTGCTTAAGTCTCAGATTTGAAGAGAGAAGCTGACAAAGTGTCTGGAGCTACCTTGAAACATTTCCCATCACGACTGCTCTTTGCAAAGGAGAAGCAGCTTAAAATTGGCATGAAGTAGGCATTTCTGTATAAGCTTCCACAGGAAAATCAGCCACCTCTCTTTCTGGGTGGGTTTTATATTAAAAAAAAGGGCCAAAAAAGCCATTTTGGTTATTGCAGACTGCAAATTAAAAAAAAAATTCAAAGAAGATTTTTTTTTTTTTTAAATGAACAAAAGTAATAACCAAATCCTCTGTATCAACTCCCTAACTCACCAGCCACTTCAGAGAACCTCTAGTGCATTGGCTCTGCCCCACACAAGAAGGCATCAGATTGCAAACCACCTAATCACAGAGCAGTTGTCGTTGGAAGGGGACCTCTGGAGATCATCTCGTTCAAACTCCCTGCTAAAGCAGGGTCACCCAGAGTAGGTTACACAGAATCTCAGCCAGGTGGGGTTGGAATCTCTCCAAGGGAGACTCCACAACCTCTCTGGGCAGCCTGGTCGAGGGCTCCATCACCCTCAAAGGGAAGAAGATTTTCTTCATGTTTAGGTGGAATTTCCTGTGTTCTGGTTTGTGTTCATTGCCTCTTGTCCCTATCACTGGGCACCACTGAAAAGAGGCTGGCCCCATCCTCTTGACTCCCACTCTTTAGCTATTGATCACATCCCCTCTCAGTTTGCTCTTCTCCAGGATAAGCAGCCCCAGGGCTCTCAGCCTTTCCTCGACACAGACATGCTCAGTACCTTTGGTATCTTTGTAGCCTCTGCTGGACTCTCTCCAGTAGTTTCCTGCCTCTCCTGAACTGGGGAGCCCAGAACCGGTCACAGTATTCCAGATGTGGCCACAGCAGGGCAGAATAGAGGAGGAGAACCTCCCTTGTGCTACAGGCTACACACTTCTCAATGCACCCCAGGACACCACTGGCCTTCTTGGCCACAAGAGCACATTGCTGGCTCATGGTGAACTTATTGCGTACCAGGATTCCAACGTCCTTCTCCGTGGAACTGCTTTCCAGCAGGTCTATCCCTAACCTCCATTGATGCATGGGGTTGTTCCTCCCCAGGTGCAGGACTCTACACTTGCCCTTGTCGAACTTCATTAAGCAGAGCTACAAGATGCCAGATGCTGTGGTCGCACGCCTGCCACGCTGCAGGTGCTTGGGCCAGTCCCACGTCCCCCTGCTTTCATATCCCATCCTCCACCTGGCACCGACCTTCACAAAGTGCTTGGAGCTCTCTGGGTCTGTTCCACTACCTTGAGCCCAGGTAATCCAACGCAAAGCGGCGCGGAGAGCAAGTGGCGCGGTCCATCTGAAAAGAGACAGAAAATCCCCACCAAAAACATCGACGTCGTCACGATAGAAAAATAAATCCCAGCAGCTTGTTGCGAGCACTCTCTGAATCATGGTGTTGTTATAGCAACTTCCTATCTGCATCGGATCTCAACACCCAGCACAGCTGAAATAATATAACAGCATTAAGTAAAAATGATATATAACGAGATAAAAATGGCTCGGCTCGATCTCGGGAGCACCCACACTTCTTTCTCACCCTCTTCCCTGCCTTTGAAAACATTGCCTTCCTGTAGTTAAACAAAGAGAAAGAGGCTTGGAGCTTATGGAGAAGCAGCAGAGCACTGACGAGCTTCTGAATTGAAGGAAAATAAGAATAAATAAACCCGAGTGCAATTCCCGGTTATTGCCACCAGCTGACTGACCCTACTGTTCCTAGGTACTGCTAAAGTCATGCACTGCACGGGTCATACAGAGATATTTGCACACTGTCATCTCTCTTTGATCAGGAGACCTGAGCAGAGAGATCCCCACCAGAACCGAAGGGGACGCACAAGGTCTGCTTCGAAAGCTGCAAGTGTGTGTGGTTGGTTTCTCACCAAAGTGCCAAGTGTCCCCAAGGTTCCTTCCACCAGAGCAGCTAAAGGAAAAAAAGCTAAATAAATATATTTACTTCGGGGACCTGGCAGAAAAGCACAGGGCTCCCATCAACCTCCGAGACACCCCAAGTGCCTCCAAAGACACCCCTGAGCTGCAATCAGTACCAAGGATGCCCAGAAAGCAACGCAGGGCACTGAGCTGCTGCTCCTCCTCCCCGGGGGATGCTGCCAGCACCGAGGTTTGGAAAAGGAAGAAGGGAAGAAAATAGCTGGGAGATTTGCAAATTGTGCTCTTGGTTTCACAAGCGAATTCAAAACAAATAAAGAAAGTAAGCAAGGAAATAAACAGATAACCCGCAAACAAACCCAGACCCACAGCTCTAGTCTCAACAAAGTCCTGTTAGTCTTAACAACAGCACTGGAGTAACTCCATTAATTAAAAGCTAATAAAAAGCAGCAACCCAACTTACTCTTTCAGAGTTCAAGACAGCCAAAGCAGCACTCTGCCCCAGATGGGAGAACTCTGTTTGCTTTTTGCTTCTCTTGTTTTTTCTTCAATGCATGTATTCATTGCACAGCCTACAAGGGAACTGCACTGAGTCACTTCTTGCTTCTCTAGAAAGTGCAAAGGGACAGAGAGGCACGGGATTTAAAGAGGGGATGGAGACACTCACAAAGCCTGTTAGAAAAGCTTGAAAAGCTTTTGAGGGAGTCACAGATAAAGCGAGGCAGCTCCTCACATGGGCTACAAAAGCCTTTTCTCTATCACCACAGCTTTCCCAGGGTCTCAGGCTGGCTTTCTCCTTGCCACCCCCACTCCTCCACCCAAAAATAACTTGCCAAGATTCCTTCCTCTCCCCAGAAGAGCTTAGGAACACAAATCCAGAGCTCCAGTAGCAAGTGGGAGGGATGCTGCTCCTCCTGTGGATTTGGTGGTTCACGAGTACGGCTGGAACTACCTCTGCACCGGTCAAAGATGACCAAGGCAGATCACAGAAGTTGGTATCATCTCTTACCCTCGCAGCCAGAGAAGCCCCAGTAGCCACCAACTCAAGATTGAGCCACGTGCGTCCATGTGGGGGGGTGGAGGCTGCAAGCAG
>WTSP01005914.1:0-66452 GCA_025331215.1 Actenoides lindsayi | reverse complement strand
TTCTTTCCTTCAGCAGGACCAATTTCCGTGCCTTTAATGCCCCAGGTAAACTGCACCCCCCCCCCCCCAAAACCAAAACGAAAGAACTCCAAACGAACACCTGTGATTCCATGAGAAGGTTATTCAGATAACAAAATGATCCTACCCCCTATAAGGAGTGAAGCCAAAATGTAGCACAGCCTGAAATTCTTATGTTGTTGTCTCTTTTTGTGTGACATAAGAGATTTCTCGTGTAAACTGGATCATGGTCAGCTTTCTCATCAGTGTAGCTGAGCAGTGATGTTGTGGAGGCAATGTCTGAAACTGATCACTATAAGCTTCTGCTCCCCCCTCCTTTATTTTTTTTTTTTTTTTTTTTTTTGGGTATGTGTTTATTCTTGGTACTTGCTTGTTCCTGATAAGGATGATAAGCTTATTGGGTATATCCATCCTTGTCTAACTGCCTACAGCAGTGGTGTGTACACCGGACACTTGCTTTGTTTTCCAGACCCGTTGTAATTTGGGCTCCAGAAAATGAAACTTGTGTGTTTCTCACAGATTGAGACCTGCTTGTTTATCCTACATGGCTTTCAGCTTGGCTATCTTCAAAAGCTCATCTGTCAGAAGAGAAGGAAGCTGACAGTGATGAGAAAACAGACATTCACCAAATTGTTTCAGCAGTGCTTTCTAGCAGGATTAGCAGTACTTCCTAGCAGAATTCTGTTCAATGTTTGTTCTGGTCCTCAGCTTGAAGTTACACATTTTCTGTGACAGTGGTACCTCTTCAGCTGGGCTTCCTTATTAGAAAGGAGAGCATCCAGTACCACCCCTGGGTCAGACAGGACCTGATGACTTTGGCAAGTTCAGTTTTCTTGGAGAGGAGTCAGACATGCATCTACATGTTCTCTTTGAATCCATTGGTTCAGGAGATCTTCCCTCTGGTCAGCTGGGAGGAAGCCAAGTTGTTGCCAATCTTAACTGGGTCTTGGCAGTTTTTCCAGCAAACATCCATGGCTTATGTTTAGTGCTGCTTTCCAACTTTCTGGGTCTTTCTTGGTTAGGAGAAACTGCCTGAATCTCCTTGGGCTGACATCCCGATTAGTGAGGGGTTTGAGAGTTTTTCATCAGTCTGATGGGTTATATAAAACCAAAAAAAACCCCAACCCACATCCTTGAATATTTGATCGTGTCTTTCAATGTTGCATTATATTGCACGGTAAGCATAAACCAGTTTGATTTCTGCTTCAGAAGTTACAATTTGTGTTTCTAACAT
Source organism: Actenoides lindsayi (assembly GCA_025331215.1). NCBI lineage: Eukaryota > Metazoa > Chordata > Aves > Coraciiformes > Alcedinidae > Actenoides > Actenoides lindsayi. The sequence continues at coordinate 65,200 of WTSP01005914.1, read as the reverse complement.
TACATGCTTGAGTTATAGCCTGGTTTATTTATCAGAACCACCAACCTCCAAAACAACCCAAGACATACACCAGTATGACTTCTCAATGTGATTAAATGTAAGAACTAACATACTGTGCTGGACCAAATGTCCATCTAATCCAGCATCTTGCCTTTATCAGTGGCCAGCAGCAGCAGCTGACTGAACGGCGTAGGAAATGGGTGAATTCTGTCAGCTGCTGAAATATTAACAGTAAATTTCTGACAGACGCTTCTTTAGCCGCTGCCTGAGATAGAAGCTACATTTGGGCTATTGCACTGTGAATAGCAACATCAAACTATTTATAGGTGAATTTGTTTGCTGCCTTTTTGGACTCATTTATATCCCTGGCTGCTACGGTGTTCCACAGCAGCAAGTTCCATGCAGTTTAACTGCATTTTCTCTCTGTGTGATGGGTTGATGTGAGAAAAATAGTTTCATTTGTTTTAAATGTGCTCCCTGGTTGTCTTTCCTCCCTGTAACATTTCTAACTCTCGACTTTTTGAGGTGGGGCAGCCAGAATTATGTGCAGCATGCATCACATCAGAACGTTCCCTGTTTGTTCTCTGTTTCTGGTACCTTTCTGAGATTTTCTCTGACTTCTTGCTGTTAGGAGTTGAACTGTTTGCTTGGAATAATCTCAAAATTGTTTTTATAAGTAGTAATGCCTAGTTTAGACTCATCCTTGTGTATTTGTAGCTCGGGGTTTTTTTCTTTGTTGCTTTGCACTTGTCGACACAGGACAATAAAATGACAAGTGAAAATCCATCATTCAGTATCATCAGATCTCCTATAACTCTTTGAAGTTTGCTTTAATTTTAACTATCTGGAATAATGGAAAGCATCTTAGTGTCTGCATCCTCCCTTTTTGCCAGATCAGTTAAAAGTACTCGGCACTGATCCTTGTTATGGTAACTGGTTTTTGGCTATTTAGCATTCCTTTTAATTTATTTTTTTTCCCAGTCTTTTAATATACTCTTAAGATGAGGAAGGTTCACTCAAGGTGGTGTGAAGTGTACAAATGTGTTCACCTTCCTTTTGTTTCTTGATGCCAAGTGGTGGATGAACCTTTTGCTGTTCAAGACTGATGTATTCCAGTGTCCCTTTTACTTTGAAGCTGGTTGTCCATAGGCTTCATTTCATTAAGATTGCTATCTTCTATATGAATACTTGGAAGAGAGCGTTCCTCAGAGATGTGATTTGCTTAGGTTTTTTTTTTGTTGTTTTAATGGCCAGTGCTTTGTAAGCTTAGTACTGTGAATTATGTCAGCTCCAGTATGTAGTGGTATTCCCTGCCTCTTTCTGAAGTTCTTATCTCTTCCAGTTTGTGGAAGTTCCTGTCTTGCTTTTTTAACCAAAACTGACATGTTTCTGTTATAACTAACTGGAAGATTGGTTTTTGTTGGTGTTTTTCTTTTGTTGTTTTTTAAATAAAGGTAAAGATTTCAGTGCTTGTCTCTCTTTATCATCTTAGTAGGATTTCCATATTTTTTATCTGAAACTCTGGTTTGAAAGCAAAAACTTCTCACCCAGCACTGATCTCAATGAGGAATACTATGACTGGTTTTAAGGCAGTTTGTGTCAGGCAAAGGACAGGTGTTAACTCTCATGGGTTTAATCCTTGTTCAACTGGAACATCTCAGTTTGATTTTTGAGGGAGTTTGCTTTAACTAAGTGAAGTTTTAGGAAAGTGGTAACGGACACTTTCCAGAGAAGAAATATTACTGGAAAGTGATGCTTCTTTTGATTATTTTGCTTCTACATGTGAATTTATCTTGCCCTTGCTGCTCTAAATATTGATTGGGGATTAAATAATTAGACTGACAGAGTAGTACGTGTGTTCTTTCTTATATATCTGAGGGGTAGGAAGAAGGGCTGTGACAGACACTTCTGTCTAGAAGACTTCTAGCCTGGAGGACAAGAAGACTAATGCTTCATGTATGTGCAGATGTGACATCCAGACTGCAAGAATTTACCCACTGTAAGAATGGAATCCTTTAGCTTTGCTCAGTACATACAGATTGTAGAAGTGTTCAGGTATCTATGTGACTTAGATTATTGGTTGGAGAATGAACCCTCTTTCAACTTCCTTGCCCTTCATGCATTTGGTAATTTGAATTAAAATTTTGTATTCTATTCAGAAGCTCTTAGCAGCTTGTGGCCTTGTGCGGGTGCATACTTGAGAAAGCATCGCAAGTTGGGGAAAAAAATACTCTTTTGGTAGGTTAGTATTAATCTGGTGTGGAATTTGAACAGTCTCTAGTGTACTGTGCGACTGCAGCAGGAATTTAACTGGAAAAAGTTTAATTCATAAAAATTATTATGATCTTAACTGCTTGTATAAGAACTTTTATGCAGACTTTGAAGAAGTAAGACTGACACTTTTACATGCTCATGAGTGAGAGTGTGTTTTGGTTTTATGGCACATGTAACCTAAGCAGCTGAAGTTTGTTTCGGTTCTCTGTCCCTACCTGGACAAACCATTGTTCTGTGTAGTAGTGAACTTTATTCTAAAAACAGACAAAGCCAACAAATTAATAATTGCATGGTTATAAGCCAGGTACCATTATTGTGTGTCTGTATTTGGAAGATGAAACACTTGTAAGCAACTTGACACAGGCTGTTCAAACAAACTAGTTCTGAAATGGGCAGCACATGCTACTGCTGATCCCAGGGTCCTTTGGTCTGCTCACTAAAGAACCATCCTGTCCTCTTCAGAAAAAAAAAAAAAAAGAGTACTTCTTAGCATTCTGCCTTCTTGCAGGATTGGAGCCTGTAGTGTATATGAAAGGATGATATACAAGCCACTTCCCCCACAGAACCTGTGCCAGATATTATGTGCTTGTTAATGCGACTTGAGAAAATAGAAAGGGCTGAAATAATTGAAATTCTTAATGTTTCTCCGATAGTTGATTTGAAAATAAGCCATTTAGCACAGGTTAAAATGACAATAGGGACTATTATTCACTAGGAGTGACTTCCGAGACATTAAATGCCCCTTGTTTTAGAATTCTTTAAATGCTCCTGTTTGTTTTGGGAACTTAACTCCTGCCTGGTACAAGGATACATGGGTTTTTTTGCAGAGAGGGGGGCTTCCTTCTAGGGCAGGCGTTTCTTGGAAGACAAGGGAATGAAGTAAATCTCCTAATTTACTTCAGGTATATTGTGCAGAACAGCTGCTCAAATTTTAAGATCAGAAAGCAAATCTGTAATGAGGAAAAGAAAACAGGTCTTTACAAGGTTTGTATATAACCTTGTACATAAACTTGTTCTCACTTGTCCATCTTTTTTTTTATGTGTTGGTTGTTGTTGTCTAATAGTGAGTTCTTTAGGAGTCTCTCATAAATGCTTTATGTATAAGGTGTTGTCAGAGTTTCCATTACAACAAGCTATTTAAATCACTGTTTAAATAATCATACATTTTTTTTTTTAAAATGAAAATGTTGCGTATGCTGTGGATTGTCTAGGAAATCTTTTATTTTTGAATTGCTGTGGAATGTTCCCTGGTGGGAACAAATTGTGGTGATATTGAAATTATTTTGGGGGGGGGAGGGGGGAAGTTTGGATTTTTTAAATTATTTTTTTGAAAAAGTACAATTAAACCATTTTTTTAACCTCCATTATTCGGGTAAAGTGTGTATTTCTGTATTTGCCTCTAAGTCTTCGTATTCTTTAAAGTTTGTGGGGTTTTGTTGGGGTTGTTTTTGAGGTTGGTTTGTTTGTTTTTCTTTTAATGCAGTATATGTTTGACCTCCACAATGTTACTTCTTTCTGTTTGGCCTGGTGAAGACGAATAGAGAGACTTCATCTATACCATAGTTGGTGCCGTTGTGTTTCCCCAGTAGTTTTGTGTCAGTCTGGTGAGACTGTGCTGCACTGAGTACTTTACCCAAAATGTCATTCAGGGTAAAGCTATTAGAAAATGCGGGTTTTATCTCAGCGTTGTTCCATCTTGCCTGAATGAGAAAGTTCATGCTATAAAGACAGAAAAGTGGGTGTTGCAAAGCTACAAGGTAGGAATCTTAAAAGCAGAAAAATATTGAATTAGATAAAGTAAAAGGCTTGAAGTAGCTGTTAGAATGGGATTAACCTGGCAGAGGAATCAAGTCCTCTATAAGAGAACGCTCGATGTACTTGGGCCACCACTTAATTGCACTTTTATTTAATAGCTTTGTGTGAAAATAAAACAGGGGAGTAAGGAATTGGTGTTGAAAGAGAGAGAAATGTGTGAATATTGAACCAGTGTCGGACTTATCTGTTGAGAGAATGGGGAAATCTGAATGTTCACAAAGCCCAGCAGGAAGCAAGCGTGAAGAGAGGATTTTTTTCCCCTTGGAGGTATGCTGCGAAAACAGTGATGCAGCCTGGCAGACTAAGTCCTGTTGCATTCAAGGGACAAAAAAACAACAGCTGAGGATGGCTCGGAAGCTGCAGGGAAGCTGGTGTAGTAAAGAAGAAAAAAATTAGGTCCGAATATTGCACGGTAAATTGTGATTCCCTCGTCTTTTTAAATACAGACGCTAACAGCTAAAGGAAGCCGAGGAAAAAAAGCTGCTGCTGGAATGATCTGTTAGTTGAAATCTGAAGGGTAGTGTGGAAGGGGTGGACTCCTGTGCAGCAGCACTGCACACAGAGCCTACCTGATTTAGGCCTGGCGACAGTTGCGTTGGAGGCCTTGGGAAGGCAGATAGCTCGGCAAGCGTGTTTTCTCAGTGTGACGTACTTGGGAGTGCGTACAGCCTGCATGCTAAACACGAGTGCCTGGCTTTGACTTTTGCTTATAACAGTTCTAAGAATGTAATGAAATCCCTTCTCACTCACACTTTTATTTTGGGATGGAGAGGAACAGAAAGAAGCTTTCAGTATTCTGTTTAGTTCAGAGTTTGAAACGAGCGTGTTTTGCTTAATGCTGTTTGCTGCCTTTTTATTTAGACTACTTGTGAAACATGTTGATGCCTTTTAAGTGTGCTATCATAATTGATCAGTACACAAAACTAGAAACTCACAAAAAACCCTACTGCTGTTTATTTTCTTTATTTAATCTATACACAGATCATACTGTGCTTAGTGAGTCTTAAGCTGGTTTTTTTTTTTTACTTTTTGTGTGTGTATGCGTGTAAGTCTGTGTGGTCAGGTGATCAGGAATGCCAAAATGACAACAGTATAATGAAATAATAGCTGGTGAAATAAAGTAAGCTTGACTAAAAAGTAAATCAAATTCAAATCTAGAATGAGATATTTTTTTTATTTTTTTTATTTTTAGTAAGTGTTAGCAGAACGTACTTGAAATAGGTGTTGTATTTGTTGGTTGGACATGGTCATCTTAGAGGCTTTTCCAACAGTGACGATTCTGTGATCTATTCAAGAGAAGAGGAAAATGTGATGCCTTTCTGGTAGTAGCAGAGGGGCCCAGCTGCCTTTTACAGGGGTTCAGAGCACCCAACAGAATCACCAGAAGTCTGACGTTTTTCTGCACAGAACTGTGTGAAATTAAATTGCCACTATTCTTTCTAGAAAAAAAAATAAAAATCACTTCTAGCAGGTGAGAAGCATTACCTTGTTCTTAAAATCTGAACACGAACTAAGAAGCAAACTTTTGCTCTTAGATACTTTGGTCATGTGAACATCTCTTCACTAACAAAGAATTTTCATATTGTCTTCTGACACTATTCTGAAGCCCGTGCCATATTAAAGCTAGTGATCTGTGGTGTAAAAGCAAGAATTTATGTATGGTTTCTCACTTGGAGCCATCTCGCTTTCTGTTAAAACGAAAGTTCCACAAAAGATAAAATGAGCTCCTGTAATCTTTTAAGTATTTTTCAGTATTGTAAAATACAGAATACAAGGATGTGCATTAGCAGCTAATTTTCAAGTTTATACTGCTGTACTTTATATGCATGAAGTGTTTTATTTTTACTGCATGTGCTAAAATAATTAAATTGAAGAGGCCAGTTTATTATAAGAGCTGTGCCAGACAGGAAGTGTGGACCAGTACTTGTTCCAGCATATTGACATGAAAGTTGACCCATAGCAAAAGCAGCACAGGTTGGTTTAATTTTAGTGTTTAAACTGTGTCTTAAATGATGATCTTTCTTCATGACCTTTTTAAACAGTGTTTTCCTGGCCAATACAGTAAACAAGTAAAGAACTGTTATCCCCTGTGCCATAATAAGGATGAACAGAAAATAGTAGTAATTTCTATTCTGCCTGAGTAACAAGCAGAATATACAGAATTTGGTTGCTTGGCAAACTCGGATGCCTCTTTCCCCTCCCAGGTCATCCTGTAAGTCTTCTAGTCTCAAAATGAAAAGACTGTGTCTATGTGACTGGATACTGAAAACATAACTCACAGGCCAGAGTTCTGACCAGGTGGGGAAAGTGAAAGATGACTCCTTGATAATTGCTTTAGTTAAAATGAAAAGCAACAAAGTACTCAGGCTCTTGCCCGCTGTAGCACACTGCAACTTGATGGCTGCTGAAGGAGGGAGAGAAGGGGGTCTCCCTTCTGCTGCTAGCCCGGTGCTTTTGCTGCTTAAGCTTGTGCTTGGTGCTCCCAGACCTATCTGCTAATCTCTTCAGCTTTCTGTGGAGTGTGATACCCCCCCACTACCCCCAGAAAGAGTGGGGACTGTTGGTGGTAGGACTTCACAGCTGGAAGAGAACACAAAGGAGAGAGCCTTGGTTAGATAGATTAACTGCCTGTGGGAGTGTTCCAGCTGCAGGATAAATTACATGAAAGTGGAGAAACTGGAGGTAGAACTATAAACTCCGAGCAGAACTGGGATTTACTGAAACCTCTTGATGTACTATTAGTCTAGTCTTTCCTTGTGCATGCTTGAAGAGCTATCATTCAGTTAGCAGGTTTCATGGACATGCTGAGAGCTTTACTGAAAGGAGAGCTGCTGATTTTGAAAGAGCTTTTTAAATACGGAAGTATAAAAGATTATTACCTGTTGTTGTAAGGTGTCCTACCATCTAATCACAATTCATTTGCATTTTTTTGTTTGCTTTTTCTTGCATGTGTCCCTGGCTTCTGTCTGGTATTTGTGGGAAGGTAACACCAGCAGAAGCTTGTGTAGCTAATATCGATACATCAGTCACTGAAAAGCTCCCTGTTACTCCTTGTGATACTTGGCCTGTGATTCTTTAAGTCCTTGTGATTGCAGGGCTTGTCTTTTTTCATTGTAAATGCGTGTTAAATTTCTTTGTTCAGCATATTTTCACATATGGGGTTTCTATTTCTTAATTTGAAAATGCGCTGGGTAAATGTCTGTTTCCTGTTGCATGCAAGTTGCCCTTCAAAAAATGTTTAAATTTATTCCGTTAATTGATAGTCCCTCTAAGTAGTTTTCAGTATACTTTGTAACCATGGAAATGTTGTACAGATAATATTTATAAGGTAGAAGGAGAAACAGGGTGTCTAATGGGACCCCTGCTGTTCTAGAATCTCATAGGCAAAAAAAAAATAGTCCGGACTCTTGGGTTGCTGTATAAATGTAATAGGAAGTTTTCTGTAATGCAGAATTACTTTCTAGCATCTGTGTGTTCACTTGAAATAAATTAGTTCATACATTCATGTTGGGTAGTCCTTTAAAAATGCCTGTTCTTTCACCTCGGCTCTCTCAGTTGTGTAATCACAAAAACATACTGCTGGTTGGAACGCTAGGTGTACGAAAACTTTCATTGATTTCCTTCACTCTGTGCTAACACTGAAACTGAAAGCTTGCTTCTGCTTCATCTGCTGTTCTTAAATGCTTGTATTTTGGACTAGGACTTTCACTGTTTCCTCTCTAAAGCCTGGAAGAATGAGCAAAATAGCCGATTACTTTGAGCTGTATATACTTCCTTTATCTTGCTTCCCTTTTCCAGAAGCAGAATCTTTCCCTTCCTTAACTGCTGAGGAGATAGATATATATATATATGTGTGTGTGTGGATTGGTTTGGTTTTTGGTTTCATTTCTCATCTCTTTAGCGTTTTGCTCTTTAAACTTCTTCCTTTTTTTTTTTTTTTTTTTTTTTTTACTTGTTTGGCATTTCCCCCTGCTGGCAGATTGAGTTAATAGCACTTCTTTCTGCTGTAGAAATGGAAGGCCAGAGCTGTCCTTGAATGTCACTGTTATTTGTTTGAGGCACTGGCTGCTTTTCTGATTTCCCCCCTCCCCCCGGTAGATAAAATTCAAAGAAAGAATAGTTTGTACAAGCAGGGGATGTGCACACGCCTGAAGTTCTCCCCATCACAGGTGCAGCAGCACTTCCAGCAGCAAAGATACCTCTAGTTTTGCATTTCATGCCTGCAGTCTTGCAGCACTACCCAGATCATCTCCTTTTGTACTCTGGACCTTTTCCCAAAATTCTGAAGGCACTTCTGCCTCACTAATGCATTGCTCCCACAAGACAGTTCTTTCCAAGATAAATTGGATTGCTAGAAGGGGAAAAATAGTTTGGCACTCAATATGAAATTTCTCCTCATGTTTAAAAGAGTAAAACAAGAAATCAAAGATACCTCTGTTCTTAATGGAATTTGAGGAGGAAAAAATATTTTAATCAGTGTACAGGAGTAGAGTTCTCCCTAATACTTTATTTTGTTTGTTTCTTGCATCTTCAGTTTTTAAATTGGTTAGTCGGATTTATTGTGTGTTTTCTTTCTACAAAGTAATCTTTCTCCCCACAATTCCTTCTCCTTTATTTCCTTTTCCCCAGTCCTGTGTCTCTGAAGTATGAAAGACAGGCAAAAACTCAGTGATTGGAATGAGAAATTGGCAACATGCCTTATGAACCATAGAGGTTAATGAACTGGTTTTAGGTATGTTGTTAAAAAAACCTCCAGCAAACCAAAACCCAACTTCCAAATAATTTCCCTTTGGATTTCTTCTAAACTTAGAGACAAAACAGTGAGCTAGTACAGACAGAAGGGGAGAGCTTCTGTTTTCTATTGACGTTCCATCTTTTTTTCCCTCCAAAATGTGCATATACTTTGCAAATAATTTGAGAATAATTTTAAAAGAGAAATTCTAGTTTTAAGATTTAATAGATTAACTGTAATTTTTTTTGAAGTTTGATAAACTTTGCTTTGTTAAAGAACCCACAACAAATCCTGCCACGTTTCCAGCAACCTTATGGAACGTGGCAGAATGCAGCAAGAATTTTTAGAAATAAATGGCAAACTCTGCCTTCCACTGACTTAGAAGATTTACATGATGTAAAGATAAAATTTTTGCAGAAACTTTTCTAGCTCCCTACTTCAAATATGAAACCTTACTGTTGCACTGTTAGTAAAGCATAAACTTACAGACAATTAGGACAGGGTGTTGTTCGTAGTGTATGTATAGGTAAACAATCCTTTTAAATTGCAAAGTAATTTATTAAAGTAAAAGTTGATGTCATCCAGCTTTTTACATGAGCAGGAATTTGGCTGTGCTGCATAGAAGGTGGCTTTTTGTTTATCCAAAAACTGGTGAAGGGTAACTCACCCAGCAAAGGGGGCCTTTGTGTGCTTGTTCCTTTGTCTGTGGTACCAGAACTTTTGAATGCAACAATGCTGTAAAAAGTCCCTTTGCACTGGTTTCTGGGTATAAAAAGCAGAATTGTACTGATGATAATTTTATGAATGTTAGAAGAAGTTAGATAGGGAATACACTGAGAGCTTGGTATCAAGTCAGGAAGAACTTTTGCCAGGCTTAATAATAGTCATATGCTACAGGGGGAGACTTTCTGTAACTTTCTAGTTATTTTTTTTTTTTTAAATTACAAAAAAAACCCTGTTTTCCCTGAATGCCTTATTTATCATATGGAAGGAAACAGAAAAGCAGGGAATTGTATTTATTCTGGCACTTTTTTTTTTTTTTTTTTGGCAATGGCTGCACTTTTCTCTTTCTTCTTGAGGAGGAAAGGTACATGTGCAAAAGAAGTGGGAGGATGAGTGTTTTAATTTAGAGATGGCTTAAATGGTTAATCCTTCCTGGGTAAAGTTATGCAAACGTTTTCCCTTTCAAGTGCAAGTGACTTTAGGGTGTGCTTCTCTGATTCCCGGAATAAACTAAGACTAAAACTGTTCAAATAAGGGGCGTTTGTGCCTGGGTAAAAAGTGAAAGTCATGCACCTTAAATGTCTTCAGGTGAGAGAGGCAATCCTGAGATTTTTTAAAGTGTGCCTGTGCTAACTTTCCAGTAGGCCAGATGCAGCTTTTCATGTTGCTGCAGAGTGTGATTCCCCACTCCCTAGATGCCAGGAAAGACCGGGTTCAGGCAGAGTTACTAATGCCTATCGGAGCTGTAGTGTAGTTGTAGAACAAGCAGAGCTAAGAGGGTAATTTTCATCTGCTTACGGGTGTTTGACGGCCATGGCAAGTTGTGATTGGTATTTCAGAAATCAGCTTGTGAGGTGGTTTTGCCTCTTTTAGCTCATTTTCTATGTGTTAAATATAGTACTGCTTCTGCAAAGACTAATGATGGTGTCACGCTTCCATTTAAACTTAGTTTGATGGATTTATAAACTGTTTTAGAGAAGGTGAAGCAATATATCCCTAAATGATATCTACTTCTGTTTCATGGCTAATCATAGCAGCAGAAAAACTCTGAGACGAAACTGAAGCCCCTTGACCAATTTAACTGGAGTTGTTTGACAGTATTGTGTGGGGATAGGAAGAAGGAAGAGGGAGGAAGTTCTAAAGGAGTTGTGCAGCTCGACAAACTGGAAGGCATGGCTAGCACACTTCTGTGCAATCTCACTTATCTTGGGCAACCCTGTTGGTCCCTTTACCACCTGCCTGGCATGTGTCACTGGGGCTGACTGGGAGTGCTCCCAGCTGCAAAACAAGATTCCTTGCGCTGGCACACGAGAGGCTTGTTTCTAATCACAGAAATGACAGCACCAGTGCTGCTAACAATGGTCATTGGAATTTTAGTCTTACAAGCTATTTCAAATGACATTATTGTATACCTCCTGTCTGGGCTGTGTTTGGTCTGTCTTTTTCTTGAGACTGCAGAAGACTGTCCTGTTAAGGAATGTAAGTTGTTTAATTTCTGACTTGAAAATCACAGTAGAGCAACTGTCAAGATGTTTTCCTAGAAGATACTGATTGTGATCTCTATATACAGGATGCCTTTCAAACATAGAAAGGAGAGATGTTGCTTTGAGGAGTTCACATGGAAAGACAGAGGTCCAGAGAAAAATATTAATCCTTTCTGTGTGCAGTGTATCTTGCACCCCAAAAATTTTTTCAATTTTTTAATTAATGCTTTATTGTTAATATTCTCCAGCAGTGCTCTGAAATGTGAAAGAATGTCAGGCTTACAAGTGCCTGTGCACAGCAATCAGTCATTTTTTATCTGAGTCCCTCCTGCACACTGAACAAGACTGATGTTCTATAGAAGTAAAAATTACTTAATTAAATATTGTAATGAGGTATCTACATATAAGTTCCTGATTGAAGTTATATGGTGTGACAGTAAACATGTCCTAGCTTCTAGAGTTAGGAAAAATGCTACAAAATTGGCCACGTGTGATATTTAATTTTTCCCTTTTTTTCCCAAATGAGTCTCTGGTTACAGTAGCATAAACTGTATTGTTTAACTTAAAGGTAATAATAAGTATCTGATTGATGTTACCATCTTGATACACAGATAACTTAGCATTTAAATAATAGCATTTAAATAAACCTTCAGGTGCTGTACGCTAAAATGTTTAAACACCACGTGTAGTTCTTCTGATGTCTTCAGGGGCTACCAGGCATTAAACATAGGAGTTCTGTGTTTGAGGTCTTCGTTTTTGTAACACTCCCATGAAATGAGTAACTTTTCACCTTATTTACAAACTTCAACAAAAAGTTGGAAGGTTAAAATCTGCAGAGGATGTCTGGTTTGGTAATGGTGTGTTTTTCCTTACATATATTGTCTAGAATTGTTGAAAAGGTTAAGAACTTTTTTTTTTTGGTGTGTGTGTATTATTACTTCTTTAAGTGCATCTATATATTAAACTGCTCTTCCTTTTAGTAAGGCGAACATCAGATTCTCAACAGAATCTCACTAAGAAAAATATATTTCTAAATCTTTGATGTTTTATTTGATTAATGCTAATTTTATTTACTTGTTGTTTTTAACGTGTAGTAAACGTAGGTAAGCATTGCTCAGGCTTTTCTTTTGATTGTATGTATGTATGTTTGGGGAAGAAGGCAGTGTTTTTAATTAGAAAGCAGAGGTGGAAATAGAAATATGACTCCCAGGACTGGGGTTTTAGAAAACCTAAATATTGCAGAATATACTGTAATAATCTGAGAGTTAGCTGTGCAAACTCGTACCTCGAATGGTTTACAACATGTGTTTCTAGAGCCTTCAAAAGACAATCTCAGTAAAATGAACAGCTGAGATTTTGATGCATTTCTAGTCTTTGCTAAGAAACCCTGCAAAATGCTGAACTCTTCAGACATCTCTATTGATTTGAGTGATTGTGAGACGTCTAAACTTTCTAATGTGTTTTGTAGTGAGAATGACAGATGCAGTGCAAGTTTGTGTATGTACTCTTGCTGTGAACAAGATGTAATCTCATTTCATCTACAGAGCGGATTTTTATCTGGTACCTTTATCAATAATACTATTCTGGGTTGGTTCCCAGTAGCCACAAATGCGGAGAATTGTCAAGAACCAAAGCTACGGATTTAGCTGGTCATAAACTGTTCTCTACTATAAAAATGTTAAAAGAAATGGAAGTTGTAAGTCTGTTTAAGATGCTTGGAGTTAACAATCTTGGATGTTTGTTCTTCATTTTCTGTCTCAATTCCCTATCTAAGAAAAGTTGCCTGTATCTGGCACAAGTTCTTCTGTGGCTCTTATTAGTGTGCTGCTTATGAGGCAACCAGTTCTTTATTTGTTGTAGAGCTTAGATGTTGAATTAAGAAAAGCATGCAAAGCAGAAGCTCAGAATAAAAAGAAATTATTCAACTGATACTTCATTTTTTTAAGCTTGTGCTCTCTGCTAAATGAGGCAGAGATGCCAGTAAAACTATGGTAATTGCACAGGGGCAGAATTAAAGTATTTTGTATTTCTAAAGGCTTGACTTTCAAACATTAACTTTTTCTAAACACTTAATAAAAAGCCTGTGGTAAATTATGTACAGAAGAGGATGTAAATGTATTTCCATTCCCTGTCTAGGTCCTCTCTAAGTGACTTCTCCAAGGCAACACAGCAAATCACTCAGTCACAATTAAACTTCTGGTGTTCCTAACTTTGTCCTCAGGAGTCCCTGGGTTCTCTGACCAGAGTTGCATCCCTTCAGGGTGCTTAAATGCAGCCCAAAGGTTTGTAATGGTGCAGCTGTTTTCTGCACAGGTCAGTCTTGATGCAGCTAGGGTCCCACTGTGGAGGTGAGGCCCTTGGTAGAAGGGGAAAAAAGAAGGAGCAGTTAATCATGCTCTTATTTTTAAGTGACTGTTTTCAGTTTGTGTGTACTCTTACTACAAGTAAATTGATATTTTTCTCTTTTCAAACAAAAATAATGTCGTCTTTAAGACTGTATATGCAGATGCGTCGTACTGTCCGTTCTGTTTAGCTTTCCAGTCAGTCATGTACAGCAGTGAGATTTGTTGTTGTTTTTATTAATAGCATGGAGATATAGTTGTAATTCCTTGAAGAGAGACAGTTAGTGCTTGCATGATGAAAGAGCTTCCTGTATAGAATTTTTTTTTTTTTGACCAATTAAATAACTGATTGGTAGTGGGAGATGGAGGTGACAATTAAGATTTTAATGTTGAAGAAAGCACTAGAGTTTGAGAACTGCACCTGTCTCTTCAGCACCCTCTACAATGAGGGCATTTCAAATTCTGTAGCATCCAGAGCAAATGCACTTCATTTGATTATAGCCTCAAAACAGTCCTTACTCCCTGTAACCATCATAACCTAACCATGATAGCAGTTGGATGTTATTTAAACTAACCTGAAATTGCTCTAAAATTAATTTCACAACTTATTTTCTATAATATTTTGTTGTTCAAAATTCACAATAAAATTGGAGACTAGGAGAGACAGTACTTACAGCAGTAGGCTCCCTGTTTTCTGTTGTTGGTGTTCATGTGCACCCTGGTTCTGCTGGTTAGTCAATGTAAACTCTTCCACTCGTGCTGATCTCCACCGAGAGATGATTCTGTGGCTTTCAACTGCTCTATTTATGAGGCCGGGGCTTAAACTTCAGCTCTGCAATGACTTGTGTGTGGATAGAAAAATGTATCTGCAAAGATCCTGTTAGCGATGGCACTGAAGCTTAAAATATGCTAGTATTCTAGTATTGTACTAGAAAAATGGAGTATTTTGAAGGCTTTTTTAGCATCAGGCAAAGTAATTGAGCAAAAGAGTTACCATCTTTTAGCTATCTTTTTAGGACTCTGACTCACGAGGCTTTTTTTATGATTCATATGAGGATGATTTAAGAGGTGTACTACCTTTCTCCACTGCTAATTGTTGTTCTTCCCATGACACAGGCAGTGTAATGGACAGCGTATCTTCTCGGCCTCCACAGTTCATGACCTAGCATATTAGCTTAAACTGCCATTGATTTCAGTTTACATGAGTACGCTGGGATTTGAGCTCTAGTGACAGTGCTGACACACCACCTGCTCTACCATCTTTGTTGTGGTTGGTGTAACCTCTAGCAGAGGTGGCAGGCGAGTGTCTGGGGTGGGTAACCTTGTCATATTTGGCTGCAGCGACTGACTGGCTTTGTGATTTAGTTGTTAAGTGATGGAGAGGAGGCGTTTCCTCCAGGGAGGGGGACACGGGCCTTGCACAGAACTAGAAAAGCTTATACCTGTAATTTCTTCTTCCCCTAATGACAGTAATAGTTTGTATTTCAGTCCAGATTAGAATTGTAGGTCTAATTTCCCTGCCATGTGAAACAGATTTTCTTCCCAAGTGGTATTTTGTAGTTAGCTTCAGCATTAAAAAAAAAAAAACACAAAAGGAAAAAGGCAAAACTCAAATGCCCAAAACCTGAAAAAAAGCAAACAAAAAAACCCTCCCCCAACCCCAAAAAACTCTGCCCCACCAACTTTCCAAATTTTTGTTTGTTTCTGTTTCAAGCCCTAGTTAAGCTGTTTGTAATTATCTTTTTTGTTGTTGTTTTTCTTTTGTAGGAGGGGGTAGAGAGCTGAAGGGAAGAACTTTCTCCAGACCGGTAAGTACTTCTTCCCAGAGCTAAGATGATTTACCTAAGAATAGATGATACAATGAACTGACATCCATTCCTGGAAAAATTTGATGTTTACTGAAACTGAAATCCTATCTATTCTTATATTCAGAAATTAAATCTTAAAAAGTAAATGTTACTGATGGAAGCCCTAGTCCTATAAATAAATCACTGTATGGCTGAGATTTGGGCCCAAGGATCTGTAACTACAGTGGACATTTAAACTAACCTACTCACAAATAATAATATTAAAATTTTTTCTGTGTAATGTGAAAAATAAATTGATTTGAAGGGTTTTTTGCTGCGGAAAAAATTCTGTCTAAAATCCTAAATTATTCAGAGTCCTTCCATACACACAGAAGGTATTCATGGCTTTTGTGCAAGTCCTACCTTTGTGTGGTTTTACGTGTGTGTGTGTGTGTGTATACATACACCTTATCAACTGTGTTTCTAGTGTAGTTTCCAACATAGCCATAGTTTAAATAGCTTAGTGATATTTTAGAGATTCTGATGTGGATTGTATTTAATTGAGATAATAATAGTAAAGTGCTAATGCACTGACATGGTTATTGTAGAATTTAAGGTTTCATTCAGTCTCTGAATATTTATATAGTGTGTAACTATCTACTACCTTAACTGTGGTGTATTGAGGTACTTATCTGAGTATGAAATTTTAAGTCTTGAAGCAAGCACATAAGAAATAAGGGATTATTTATAACAAGTGCATGCCAGCAAGAAATTGAATGGAGGACTGCTGCCTCCAATAGTTGAAATCAGTCCAAGGAATGGCACATTTACCCCTTTCTCACAGTATTCTTTCTGGCTGAGGCTTGGAAGTATGTCAGGATGTATAAGGGATGTGTGTACTCCACAACCTCTGCTTTCCTTTTGAAAATCACTGATTTTAGCATTGAACAAGCATTTACATGTTTTCCTTTAAAAACTAATGGGATGAAGGATGTTTGCAGACCAATCCGTCCATGCAATTTCAATCATCTACAACCTTTTTAATTAAAATAATTCCACTGTCATAACAGTAAAGTGGAAAATGCAGTATGTTTGATGATTAGCCCAGGGATGCTGGTACACATCTTCAGGTGTGGTACTGAAGGTAGTTTATAATGCCACCAGACATAAGTTTGTTACATCTTCCCTTGAAGTTCAGTCTAAAAGAATAAAAGTTAAAAAATATTGAGGATTTTTTTGCACTCACAAAGTGTGTGACCACTTGCTTAGGTAGTTCTGTAGCTGCTTTCAAAGGAAATATTAGCAATATTTAACCATAGATATTTCTAGACATTATTCCACATAAATGAGAAGAATATAGTCTAGGATTTGTTGAATACAAGGAATGATTACTTTTTTTTCACTATCCTTTGCCTTTTTCCTTGTCTTTTCTTGTAAGTGTTGGTGACATATGCCTGGGCTGGCATGGCAAATATATGGTATCTTATTTGCAATGTAGCAAAGTTCTCATAAGTGCTTATCCTGTTGTGTTTGGGTTTTTTTGTGGGTTTTTTTTCTTTGTGGTTTGTTTGTGGTTTTTTTTGTTTTTACTAAGAACACTGGTGCTGCTAGCTGACAAATAGAGCAGCTGGCAGAGGTGATTACAAAAGATCATTCTTTACTGTGTTGCCTTTGCCGATGAAAGAATTAGTTGCTCTTCCCTTACATTCCAGTTTTTGAAGAGGAGATTGTTTCCTACCTTTATCTGTGTTACTGTTTCCTGTGTGTAACTTTGCCAGCAGAAGGTAACTGCAAGTAAATGATACTGCAAAGTGAGTTGCTTTCAGGCTGTAATGGGAATGCTGGAGGAGAGGAAGGAGGAGTCAAGAGTTAGAAAACCTACCCCCCCAAAAAAAAAAAGTAAAAAGTTTGTTAACCTCTTTTTGCCTTTTCTTGGAAGCGCCAGTCTTACAAATTCAAATAATTGCTTCAGGAAGTAATATTATGACACCCATTTCAAATTTATATACATACTGAAGGAATAAATTTTAAGGAATCTTAATAACTGCTAGCTTTTTAAATTACAATGAAAGAAAAATATGAAATTGTAACAAGTATTTTGGGATGGAACTGAGTGATTGGTAAGTTACTAGAGTTGTTTTGGTCTTGTCGTAATATATGCATGTCAATATGACAGTGAACTACATTTGTTCATGTCTGCAGCCCTGTACATGTGTCTGGGCTGAGCAGCCACTTGCAGTATCACTTTTAAACTTTCTAGCTGTTAAAGGCATCTGTGAAATTAGGTTGGATTAGTTTTTATTAACTATCAATAGTACAATTTCAATCTGTCAAAATAAGCTGTGCATTAGGAGTAGGTGCTCAATCTTTGGTTGGGTTTTATTTTAGGTTTTTTGTTGTTGTTGGTTTTTTGATTGGTTTTGTTTTGTTTTTTTTCCCCATGAACTAGTACTAGGCTTTACAGTCACATATATTAAACTTATGGATATTGTTTACCTTCTCAGTTGAGATAACTGTCTCTTCTGCTGTTTTGCACTTAACTTTAAAGTTAATATGTAGTTGTAGAGTGATGCAAGCTATTCATCGTGAGTGCCTTCTCATTCATTGAAGCCACAATGAGAAAGAAACTATGGCCATATCTGGCTGTATCTTTACCCCAAAATCGAGTTTCCAAGGCTTATGAAAGACCTTTTGCCTCTGCAGTGGGTTGCAGTTTTCATTAGCCAGCATCCTGCGTGGTTTTCTGAAGCAGGCTTTCTTTTGAAACTGCAGTGGTAGGGACTTAACGCAGACTGTAGTTGTTCTTGTCAGGGAGTGGAAGTAATAATCTGGGATTCTGTTTTCTCATTACTGTTTGTGGTAATAGAACAGGGAACTATATGTAATTTCCGTGTATCCCTTGATACAAATTACAATTTTATAGAGAGTAGTGCTGCAAAGGCAGCTGTTTTTGCTCTTCTGTGTCACATGTGAAAGAGGCCCTTGCAGAAGGTCATTTCATGTGTTGACTAGAAAGTCTGATCAGGCCTTTGTTATTTAAATAAGTGACTTTAAACTAACAGCAGACAGCACTGTCAAAGAATGAGTTTAAATACAATGCTTTTTAAAACTCCTTTATAGTCTTCTCTTTGTTTATTTAAATGAATTGTTTCTCTTTCCGAACAGAAATATGCTACAAAGCAAAACACACACACACCCCCCAACCTTTTTGTATTCAGGAGTTCACAAACTTGTCCAGCACTTCAGTTTACTGTAGTGAGACAACATTAAAATAAAATTCTCTAACTTATGAGAATTATTTCCTTTTTACAGCCTACATGTCTAATCTCAACTGTCAATATCTTTTTAAAAGTAATGAAGTCTCACCATGAAGGCCTCTGAGTTGGCTACAGTACCTGTGCAATAATTGTGAGCAATTTTCACTAAATAATGAAATAGGAACTATTATAACACTCCAGCAATTCTTTAATGTGTGGTGTCTGGATGGAAAAGTGACTGGAAAGATTGTTTTATAATGTTTTCCAATGGCTTTTACATGTATGTATTTATAGATGTTTTTACACAGGTTCCATTATGATTTGAGCATGTGGGATAGAGACAGGAATCTTAATCCTGTTTCAGAAGCTGATACTTTTAACATTTCTGAGCAAAAATTTCTTGTCTAACTTTCAGGGCTTTTATAAGTATGGCCGATAATGCTTTTCTGTGTCAGAGGTTGGTAGGATTAATTTGTTTGTAGTACAGGTGAAGATGGCAAACTCATACTCATGTCCTACAAGTAGAATTCCAGGATTAAAAGGATTTTAAAATCAATGGTTTTGAAAAAGTCTTGTGCTGCTGTATATCAACCTTGTGTTCCTTCAAAATAGATTTCAACTGAAATGACTAACTCAGCCCAAATTTAAGGCAGTGGGTTATCAACACATTAACATTGTTCTGTCAAATTGCATGCTGACTATCCCATCTGAGAACACCTCTGTAGTATCATGGAAGTATATTAGTGCAGTAAATCCTGTTTAACGATTTAATGCTGTTGGGTTGCAGAATTTTAGTCTCCAGAATATTTTCTTGTCTACACAGATTTTTAAAACATTCTTGATAGTTAAATTTTCTAATTTAATATGCAACAGCAATAAGATATTGGTAGGAAATAGCTGCCTGCAAACTAAGATAAGGGACAAATATTTCAACTTTGGGATGTGTGGGGGAGTAACAGATTTGGCTAAATGACTCCAAGGCAGGTATTCTGTACAGCCTGTAGATTTCTTGTGTTCAAAAGATTGTTTGTGTTTAGGCTAGAAAGCTGCAACTGAATATAGTTCACTACTGAATTCCCCTTTCTGCAAATGGACTTCCCTACTTCATTAACCAAAACAAAAACTTGTGTGTGTGTTTGTTTGTTTTCTGTAGCACTGGTGTTAAAGAGGAAACTAGAGACTAAAGGCACTAAATCAGCAAAGACACTTCTAGAGAAAGTGGAGAAGGTAGAGAATGGAGCTGCAGACTCTACAGGAGGCTCTGAAAGTGGAAATTCAGGTTCACCAGGTAATTTCTATTCTTCTTTGCTTTATATTTTCAAATAGTAGTGTTAGTACTACTAATAGTATTACTATTAATGGTAGCATTAAGTAATAGCACTACAACTGTAGTAATAATTGTTTTATAAGCTTGAAACTACTTTGGAATTTTATACTCTGCATTTTGACCCCACCACCTGTTGTTTTTTTAGCAAATGTGAGAAATCTACATCTCAGGCTGTGGGTGGGGATTTTTTTTACTTTTTTTTTTAAAATATTTTTGTGGCAGTGATTAAAAACATTCTGAAAACTCTGTGTTCAGCAACTTCTAATGTTCTGAAGCCAACTTCAGTATTCATTTGGCAGTGGAAGAATATGGTGGAGGAATTCTCAAGCGAAATGTGCGTGGTTCTGCAAAGCCTCATCTGGTGCTTTTCTTCTAGAGCGTCTTCTACTTTAGTACATTCCAAACTTGTAACTATATAGTTTTTCTAACTAAAACATTGTTGTGCTTAGGCTGAGGAATTTTTCCATGTTGGTCTTTCTGCTAGCTACCTGTCCGATACTATATGGCAGTAGAGTTGCAGTTTGCCATTCTGTTACAAGTGAGAAATATTAAAAATAATAATAAAAACCTAGTATAGCAAATGTAAGAGTACATATGCATAATAATTCTTGGAACAAAATTGTTACAGCCATAAATACAAAGTAGCTGCCAACTTGAAATGTTAAATTTATCAATGAGACCTTTTCTAAAGACAGTTCTCCAAGTATTTCTGTTGGATATCTGAAATTTTCAACTGTTAGACAGTGGATAAAAGAGATACATGATTAATTACACTGAGCAGTGTAATCCATCGTATAAATTTTGGAAAATTTTTCCAAATTACCTGGTTACTTGCCTAAAAAAAGTGTTCTAGATGTCCTGTTGCTGCAATGATGAACATAGTGCAAAAACTTGATTGGTTAGATTAGTAAAATGAAGCTATGTTTGCTTTAACAAAATACAGCTTTCAGCTAGGGAGAGAAAAAATGAAAAAGCTAAAGACGATTTTCCAGCACTGCAGACAAGTATTTTGCTCCCCTTAGAAACTCAAAGACACTTGCATTCAAAACTTCACCAAAGTTTTATGATGGGCATAGGAAAATTCAGAAATTACCCATGGCACTTTTTTGCAGGCATTAAATTTTTTAACGCCAATAAGTATTTTTTTTCTCAAGTATTATCTGCTGTATGGTGATCAGAACACTGGTTATACTTTTGTTGGTATAACAGCATTTACCTCTTGTGTGCATTTCTCTTTATGCCCAAGATAACCAACAATCTTAAGACACCGAATTTTGAATAATCTTTAGCATCTATTCATAGTGATGATGATGATGATGAAGAGGGATGAAGACTAGAAAACATTCGAAAATACTTTTATTTTTCAACAGCTTCAAGGTTTTTTGACCCCGTTTGCCTTAGCTTTGCCCAATCCTCATTAAAACTGAGCCCTGCACTGAAGTCAACTTCAATTAAATATGATCTTAGTTGGTGAAACTACACATCATTTTATCTGTTTTTATGGTTGTCTGTCTTTTTCTTCAAAATACTGTATATTCCCACAATTAAGGACAACAAGACTAAATCTTTGCAGTGGAAAATAACACTTGCAGTAACATGTTGAGTGCTTCAGTAAACTTTTCTTGAGCTGGTTGTCGCCGTGCTCGTCAGATGGCCACTGACAGAAATTAAACTGGTTTTGGCACACATAAAAAAGAAATCTTCAAATGAAATGCTTGAACTGTGTTGTATACTTAGAAATACGATATATGCCTTCTTTTGAGTGCTCAGGATTTGTGGGGAAGTGTCTGACTTGTCATCTTTTACTTCTCTAATAGTTCTTTTTCTGACGAGTGTCTAAAATAGCTTGCCAACGATCGTACAGACAGAGTTGGCCGTCCCCTCGTAGGTGGCAGACAGGTGTCTGATGAGCATTCAGAGTTCAGCTCTGCACTGTGAGCAAAACCTCCCAGCTCCTTGATGCAGCATGTTACCTGTGACTGCTTACAGGGGTGTAGAAAGTGATGCTCAGTGTCACTGTATTTTTGTTTGTAAAATAGCTCCTAGTTTCCCGCCTGTTCAAGTTCACCTCCAAAACCCTATCTGAAGCTTTGATGCTGATGCTTTGGCAAAGTGTGTCTTAAACTACCAGTAAAGACATAAAGGAGGTGTTTAGTTGTTTACAAAAAAACCTACTTTTTTTTTTTTTTTCATTTTGATGATCAAAAAATACTCCATAAATGAAGACTGATCAGGTCACTTGCTGTGTGAGAGTACAACTGGAATATTCAGGTATCTTCCATGTCAAAGCTATATTGCTTGTCCTGAGAAGTGATGCATCAGATCTAAGTAGTTCATTCTGCTACTGTGTTGACTTAATTAAGGTTATTTTGAAACAGTCTGCTTTTCATAGTTTTGATCACAAGAGGTGTTAAAGGAGTTATATTTAGCTATTCTCACAGAAGGGTTCGGTTGCATGGATGACTCTTTGAGCTGATGTGTGGAAAGAACATAAAACGTCCATTTTCTTCTTTCATTTCCGAGCAAAAAAGATGAGTAGCTTTTAAAATGTATTAAATTTAGCTTGCATTTGGGGTCAAGAATGTTGGTTTTTGTTGTCGTTGTTATTGTTTTTATTATTGGATGATGCAGTATTGTGTGATCCATAAATTTAGCAATACTTTATGAACAGTTTACAGTCACTGACTATATTGTCGTATAGATTGAGTCTGTATAATCACTTTGCATAAAAACTAACAAACACATTTGTTGCTTGTCAAACTCTGATGTGACAGGAAGCATTGAAGAAAAATCATGTAAACGAAAGGCTAACATAGCACCTTAGCTCCTGTGACACTGAATGGGAGCATGACAAAACAATAAAATTCAGTGTAGGTAAATGCCAAGTGATGCACTTTGGAAAACCACTCCTGGTTTTCCATCTGCAGTAGCAGGCTGTGAATGAGGTGTTAGCACTGTGGAAGGAGTTCTTGCAGTAGAGAGTACTGGAGTGGTGCATGCAGTTTTTAAACTTTGTCTCCAGATGATAGAAACAAACTAGAGAAGTACAGGGGAAGAGTTCTAACAGTGAGTGAACAAGAAGAAAAAGAGTGAACAAAACAAATGGAGTGATTTGTGCATGAGGAGACATTCAGTCTGAAGAAGCAATGACTGATGGGGGAATATGTGGTATGGAAAAAATATAGGAAGATGATGAATAGAGAAACGGTCATAGAATCACAGAAGAGTTGGAAGAGACCCATAAGGATCGTCGAGTCCAACTTTCCACTCTGCTTGACTCAAGACTGGTTTTCATAATCTCATTTGCCCCTCATGCTTGCATTATCAGGAAGCAGATTCAAAAGAAAAAGGAAGTCCTTTCACGAGAGTCCTGTAGAAAATAAGTTCCTTTGGAACCTGAATCGTGAGTGTTAGTCCTGAGTTCCAAAAGCAATTAAGGCAGAATAACTGAAGATAAATGCATTACTAACTATTAAACCAAAGACATAATCTTTGAAGACAACAGAGATGTAAATTTTTGAAAGATGGGAGATAACACACTATGCTTGTCCAGCATAGACATTATGCTGATGCCTGTGTTAATTGGCTACTACTAGAAAGAAAATGCAGCAGGTGAACCTGTCGTCTGATGCAGAATTATCTTTGTGTTGTGCTTTTTTTTAATTAATACTATTTTTAGGATGGGAAATAAACTTTTCAAGATAATTAGTTGACAAAATCTGAATTCTCTGCAGTGTGTCAATGCAGGTGGAATGAGATATTTTTCTTGCTTGTTTTGTCCTGTTTCTCGCTTCTTTTCCTGATTCTGATGAGCAAATGGAGAATAAAATACAGACTTTGCATTGTTCTTTGCATGTGTGGAAGGGACGTTGCAATCTGGTGAATAAATGTGGC
The DNA here is from genome assembly GCA_025331215.1 of Actenoides lindsayi. Lineage (NCBI taxonomy): Eukaryota > Metazoa > Chordata > Aves > Coraciiformes > Alcedinidae > Actenoides > Actenoides lindsayi. The sequence continues at coordinate 41,565 of WTSP01005914.1, read as the reverse complement.
TGTAACAGAAAAAGAAATTGGGAACTTTTGGTTTACATTGCCTCTTCATTCTGGACTTCTTTGGTGACAGACTAGTAACTTTTTCTCCGCTTGGCAATAGACAGCATTCTTCTGCAGCTGCCCGAGGGAAGTGAAGGAGGAAGAATAGTGAATGGTAACCATCTGTCTGCTTCCCCTTGGATGTGGAGGGCATCTCTTCTACAATGTTTTCAATCTCTCTCTGAGGAAGAAAAGTGGCAAAGATACTTCTGAACATGGGTCTTCCATGTGGTACCAGCCAAGCCAACACACAGATGGACCTTCAGTACTTGAAACATTCTGCTCTTGAATATACAAACAGCTTTTGTGCCTGCAGTGGTTATCTGCAATTTGTGTTCCTTGTGACTGCAAGCAAAGGCAGCAGTGGTCTAGAGGAAACAGAGCTATTAGATTATCTTACCCAGATGGCTTAAATTGTCCTTAAAAGGCATCACTTTTTTTCAAGAACTGTTTAGGAGAAGGAACAAAAGTGGTAGCTTAGTGTGCTAGTTCTGCTGCATTAATAAGAATGGGTTTGGCAATTCTGTGATACTGAATTTCAGGCCTTGCTATTGAAATGGTGTAAACTGAATGCTTTGCTTTTACAGAGGTTCTTCAAAAATGTTGAATTTTAAACTGTTCAACAAGATCTGTAATGAAAACCTTCACTGTACTACTATTGCATCTTTTTTTTTCTTTCTAGAAATTGGTTGCCCAAATGAAGCAAGATCCACAGGTAACTATTTATTTTTATATTGTATTGTTTACACTTAAAAATACAGGAAATGACAATGCATGAAGCTTGAAAATTTTGAATACTTCTTAAAGTTATGTTCTTACTTGCTAGCAGGGGTGTTTAGAAGAAAATTATTATGAACAGGTCTTTAAACAGTGACTGTTGGATAGTTTAAAACAAAACCAAAACTTTTGCCTTTATGAAGCCTTTTGCCTCATTCTTAATAGTTTAATTCAAGTGATTCTTGCAGGCTATGGTGCACTTCAATCATCCAGTAAGTTTCTGATTCTATTGCAAGCTGTTCTTTATAAAATATGCTATTAGTAGAATTAGCTTTTTTTCCCCCTTCTTTAAGTATCAGAAGGTTCACAGTTGTGCAAGAAGAGATAGTAATCTGTCCAAGAAATTTTGTCTGAATGAAGGAGCTTAAGGCTGTATTCAGGTTGCCTGTCTTAGGTATCCACCGTCAGCACTGTAGTGCCCAAAGAGTGGTCACTTGGCCTTGGGATGTTTCAGAGCTACTGAAGCTGGATACCTAGGCTCCTTGTTTAGAAAGCAGAAGGCATTCCTTTCCCAGTGCTTGTGTAAGGAGACCGGGTTATCTTGTACAGCAGTTAAGCACTGCAGTGTTCTGAATAGGGAGCTCTGTGGAGTTCTCTAACCAGTCTGAAATGTGGAGTAGAGGGATAAAGGCAGCTCACTTAAGACTCCCTATTAAGTGCTTCCATTCCCATAAAATACAAAATGCCCTGTAATCTTCTGAGCATATATTTTTCTGAGCTCAGTGGAGTAGGAAGGCAGCTTTTTGTACCTGTCAAGTGGTTAGACCCTTGATGGGAAGGGATGAGGAGGGAGTAGGGTGGTTTTGAAAAAAATTCTAGAGCTTCCAAATTCTCATGGGATTTGGGTAAGGTCTGCGACTCTTACTTGCTGGACAAGTCTGCTGATAATTAGTCTGCAGAGCACTTTGCTTTTAGTTCTTATCTGCTGAAAGCCAGGTCATGCTGCAAGCAGTCATGCAAAGTTCCTGAAGCCAGAAAAAGTAAATCTGATCCCTGCTTCCTATGCTCTTAATGCATTTCTATCCCAGATTATTTAGTGGAATCTAAAAAAGGGAGGATGATTGGTAAGTGTCTGGGTTTTGCTAGAATTGTGTGTACACTGGATAAAACTATCTACAAGCTGAGGTTGTAATGCACTTCAGAATTGTATGGAGGAACGTAAAGTTAGGGAAGTTGTACTGAACATAATGACATTAGTACTATGTTTTAATATTTCTGTGTAGCATAGGAAACCTGCATCGTCAAGTGTAAAGAGCTGATAACGTAAATGAGAACCAAAAAAAAGTGTGGGGGAAAAAAAAAAAGAAAATTGCAGGGAAGCTGGCTTCCCTGACATGTTTCTGCAGAACTTCACAGCCTTTAAACTGAGGGCAGATTTTTTCAATTTTATTTTAGTTTTTAGTAGAAAAGAAATAGTCCTGGTAAAAAAATTGTTTTCTGACTGCATCTTTGTAGGGATACTTACAGCTTTCAAATCTTAAACGTAAGAAGGTATTGTAAGCAAAGTACTGATATGAATGCTGAGCTAAGGCAAATGTGATTCTCTTAAATACAGTCAAAGGCATAAATGTACCTGGCAATGAAGACTTAGATATGTTTGCCTTCATTTGGCACATGTGTCAATTAAGATTTAATAGATACATTTGCTGATGCCCTACACGGTTAAATGTGTAATAATGTTTTTTGCATAAGTAGCATAAGTGAGAATACTTTAGGTGAGGTACCATAGCATGCTGTTGTATACAACATGATACTACTGTATTAGATATTAACAAACATTTCTCATTTAATTTGTAAGCTTGATGAAATGTACAAATGTGCTTTATAATTCAGTAAGCACTAATGGATGTTTTAATGAAATGGGTTGTCTCTCTGAGTGCTAGAAAGGTCCTCTGATTATTGTTGCACTCAGTGACTTAAGCAAGGCTTTGTTGAGCCTATTGAATATTATTGGGTGTATATCCAGAGGTGCTGTGTTTGTAGTACACTATACAAAAAAAAAACAACAAAAAGAATTAAAACAAAACAAACAAACAAAAAAAAGAAACCTTCCTGCTACTACTCTATGTTAACAAATGGAATATCTTTCTCACAGATATTTTTTCTTTCTAATCAGAATGCTGATTTGAAGAAACAGCTTCATGAACTTCAAGCCAAAATCACAGCTCTGAGTGAGAAACAGGTAGGGAAACAAAGGTGTATTTTTAACACTCTATTCTAAACATATCTGTTTTCCCAGCTTCCAAGAGAGCTGTCACATTTTTAAGTTCACAAATAAGTGCGGGCAACCAGACATTTTGGATTTTTATTTGATTTCTCTACAAAAAATAAGATGAGTTATTGCAAGTCTGTCAAATAAACAAGTAGTGTAATCAGTGAAAGCTATTGTAATTTTTCTTCTGTTGAAACCAGTGTTTTATATTAAGGGAGCTGGGAAAATGAACAAATTTTGTGACTTCCTTTATTATTATCTTGAAACTAGAATCTAAACTTGAATCTAAACCAGACCATTCTGGTTTAGGCAGATCTTTAGATTTTGTGTTAGTTGGTCCACACTTCTCATCTGGATGAGTATGCTGGAATTTTTCTTTGTGTCTACACCAACTGTCAGTTTTAGGTACCTAATAAACAATTTGGAAATTAGTTGTGTGTTTTTACCATTATGAATTATATCACAATTGTTTTACGTTTGCCTTCTGGTAGGAATTCTTTTTGACAGGTGTAGTGTGAGTAATAATTACATCTGAATGATTAGTAGAAAGATTGTAGAACTTGAAGATGCTTCTTGTGGATAACTAGAAGGAAAATAAGTAACATTGAGAGATCTACAAAACTTGTTCTTAATGTTTATTAAAAAAAGCAAAATCATAACACATACCTAAAGAACCTCGTATGCAATGAGAATGAGGCCCTCCCCCCCTCCCCCAATCCAATGATTTCAGCAGTATCTTAATTGTATTGCTGTAGTGTCAATAACAAAACCAAATGAGGTCAATAGATAACACCTATGAAGAGGGGAAACCGTTTAGAACATGTGCACAGGTAAGAATATAGTCATGCATCAGCGTCACATCGAGTTACCTACATTCATCTGTTATTATCTGCACGTGCTCTGCTTTGACAATTACCTTTCCTAAGGAATTGGGCAGGCAGTGATTAACGTTTATCTAGAAATTTTGTTTACTAAAAAATTATAGTGTGTTTTAGTGGTGGAACAGTGAGTCTAGGAAGGAACATGTAAAGATAATAAAGAAAATGATTTTTTAATGAGAATACTAATTCAACAAAAACAGAGGTTTTGCTGATGTGATGGCATGCCTCTCTGAAAGATGATTTATTCTCTAAAACCAGCATGAGCCTCTGCATGTGGCTATGTCTCATGGCAAGCAACTTCAGAATTCTCTGATAAGTGCTGGAGGCCCATGGTAATTGCAAAATTAGCTTGCCTTGATGCCATGAAGCAAGTCATGTTGACTACCAGTTCACATTATCAGCAGGGACAGGCAGGGAGATAGCGAGTGGAAGGTAAGACAGAAGTAAGTATATCTTACTGTAACTTTTAAACTTGAATTTGTAACTCTTTAAAGCTGTACTACTGAGTGATCTATACTGAGATGCATTTTAAATTGCCCATCACCAGGAATTCAGCTGTATCTTTTCTGCTGAAAATTATGTCTCGAGTACTGAAGCACACTTGTTTGGGGATGAACATGGACTAATATTTCAACCTCTTTTGGAAACTAAGTTTCTCACTTCACTTCCACCACACAGTGAATACAGTCAATATGAAGGCACAGTCCGGTTTCCTTCTTTGCATTTTTATGGTTTTGATTATCTGTAGAACAGTGAACTTCTCTGTGATTGTAGAAGTTCAAATATTTTATTATATCTACCACTGGACCCCAGAGCTGTCAGTATCCCAGATGATAGTGTTCCAAAGTAGTATGGCTGCTAAAATGCAGTGGTTGTGGAAAATGCAGTTTCTCAGTGGGAGGAGGGTGGGGAACCCAACAACTTCCCAATGCAGAGAAATGCTCACTCCCTTTTATTTGTAGGAGTCTGTTGTGTAGACATCTGTGGCTTACCCATGAGGAGTTGAGCAGCAGTTTAGAGACTACAACAAAGCCCTTTTTCCCCCGCCCCCATTCTCCCTTTCATTTCTCTTTAGGAAAAATAATTATTATCATTTGTTTTATGGGGAGAATATTATCCAACAGTTTAATTTGCACACAGTGTGGAGAAATGTGCAATTTTGCATAGTAAATAAAATGCTTTTCATTGTGGAGTGCATATCTTAAGGAGGAGTGCAACATGTATTATCCATACTCTTATTTAGAGCCAAGTAAGTAGCCTTCATGTCTACTGTGCAATGAATAAACTCAGAGGGCCTGACTCCACCATGGACAGTTACAGGAGGCATAATTGTCACCGTGTGATAAGCTTTTAATGAAGTGTAAAACACTAAGGTTTCAGCCTGTGTGGTGTCCTTACTTGGAGGCAGTGGTATGGAGCTGAGACCATGTTGTTAGAGAGGCAGAATACTGGAATATTTCTGGCTCCTGAAATACTATGTCAGCCCAATGTGCCATTTTTCTTCGCTCTCTTATTTAATGAAGTTGCATGAAGACTTGTGCAAGAACCAAGTCAGTGGTAGGTTAGCTAAAAGCTTTTAGTTGCTTTAGGACTTCTCTCCATTTCTGAAGCATTGCGAGAGTAGTGCTGACACTTGCTGCCTGTCGCTGCAGTGATTCATAGTGGCTTAGGTTTCTTGCTGAGAATAACGACAGCTCTGTTCAGAAGTTTGTGGAATTGAAGAGATCTGGCAAAGGACAAAAAGCAAGCAAGTAGGCTGTGCAGCGTGTAGGCTCAAACCTAAAGAAATTTGTGAGCTGATGCGGGGTTAAATTGTTACAGCATAAAGTGTGCCATATAGTCATATGTTTTTTGAAAATCTGAAAGAGGGGAAAATAAATGCTTTCATTTATTTCACCTGAGATGATGGGGCAATAGATACAGATTGTGTTCTATGGAAGAAAAACTTCAAAGAGAGAAAAAATGTATTTGAATATAATTTGCATTTAAAGTGCGGGAAACATGAATCTTTCAGACGTTATGTTCCTCTACTAGTCTCTTTACATTTTTACTATGGAGTTCTAAACTGTGCCTACCTTATTTTTCTGATCTGTGGGCAATAAAGTGAATTCAGTTTAACAGTCTTGTTCTTCAGCTGGGAATGAGTGCCACAGTTTGGAAACCCTGGATACAATAGTTTTGAAACTGGTTTCCCCTTGCTTCCCTCACCCCCCTCTTCAATAAAGAGAAGTGAAGAGTAACTTTCTGCGAAACAGTTTTCATTGCCAAATCTGAGCTCGAGTTGTAAGTATCAGTTAATTCTGTTGCCGTGTAGCACTGGTTTTTATTACATTTTCACATCTTTGTAGGAAAGTAACAGTCTTAGCACTCTTTCCTTTGCTTTGTATTCTGTGGTGGCATCTTCCTTTGGCTTTCTGTTTTGTAGATTTTTACCCGCAGTTACTTACTACTACATCACTTTTGTCTGGGTTAAATATACTTCTTACAGTGAAAAACATAAAGACCGTATTGTTGAATGTTTCCATGAGAAAGGTTATCAGTATGTACTTTTTTACTCTGTGGAGGTGGGGTGGAGATTGTTACCAGTGGCATCAGTGAAAGGCTGAGTGAGGTAGGACAGAGCTAATGCAAAGGAGCGGGAGTGATGTAATCTTGAAGTAACACCTGTTTTCTGCTTCTTTCCTTCCATAGTTAATAAGTAGCCATATCATGTCAAATACTGAGGAATTTTTACATCTGCCCTTATCTCAATTTCTTGGTAAGATTGGAGCAACATTCTATCTTAAAAGTGAAAGAAAGGTTACTGGTATAGTCCTTTGACCATATGGTAAAAAGGTGATGATGATAAGCTTATACTAAAGAAATCTCATCTCTCTCTCCCCTATATTTAGAAATAAAATCAAAATGCCTCTTACTCTAGTTTTGGTGGAATTCATTGAATCTTCAAGCAAACAGTCTTGTAAGAACCAGACTTCTGTTCTAATGCATTTAACTTTGACGTTGCAAGAATAAAGCGGATCCCATTACTTTTATTTCTGAAGAGCTGTATACTCTTGTAGGAAGAAGTACTCCAAAACAGTTGTTAGCATAGGGATACTTGTGGTTTTATTTTTCACTGGGGAAAAAGCTTGGCATACTTGACTGTGAAGAATAGTCACATCTGTAGAATAGAATTATAAAAAATACACTTTATAAAAACAAGCTTATCTCTTATTATTATGAATAGGCAAAGCTATTGACTTTTTCTTGAATTTGTAATTTACAGCAAATTTGAGGTAGTTGAGATTGTTCTAAATCCTGTATGTTCAAGGTGAAGCTCCTTTTAACCTTGCCATTAAATAACTAGCAATGGGAAAGCGTTTTGGGGAGTGGGGTGAGGGGGATTTTAAGAGTGGTAGTGTAATATAACCATGGGTTTGTGTCGTGGAATAAATGTAAACATATGGTTTAGACTGACAAAGGGAACTTGTTATTTAAGTCTTCAAAAACTGTCAGGAATAGGTTTAAGCATTAATGTTGCTATATTTATTACAGGTACCATAACTGAGTAATGAAAAGATTGGTAATGTGCATAAATTCATCCTGTGAGACTGTTCATCTTGAACACTTGTCAATCATAGTAAAGGTGAATTTTTATGGAGGTTTTTTGAAGACATTATTAGAAAATCGCACCTGAAACGTGTTCCATCATATGCTGTAAAGAGGAAAGGCAGTGTTTTGCTCAGAGGAAAGTTCAGTACAAGAAAGCTAGAGAGCAGGAGGGAAACTGAATACAGTTAATGGGTAGGAAAGAGCACTTTGAAGTGCTTCTGCATAAGATGGTAGGCAAGATATGTCTGTATGTTGTAGGTACACCTAATGAATACCGTGAGAACTGTAGGGCTCAAAATCTGGAAATAATGAAGTCACTCACTTCTCACTCCTGCTGGTTTTGTTGGGAGCTTCTAATCCCTCCTTTCCTCAAGATCCATCATAGTATAGTAAAATGCCAGTTATTCTGTCAGTAATGGAGGAAGCGTGCAAATATGCCATACAAGTGTGTAGTAACTATTAACTTCAGGCAGGTGATGCTTTATTTCAGTTCCAGTTGCTTATCTGGAACTGTGTGTATTGCTAAACACATATCTTTAAGTAAATGACGTGAATGATAAAGATACATTAATTTCCATATAACTGCAAGGATCCATTTATGCCACCTGTTTATAAAACAGTCTTAAAATATATGAAAAACATGTTGTACTTTCCCAGAGTTTGGTTTTAATAATAATAAAACCCTGTAATGATACACTTAGCTCTACTGCCTTCCATAATTGACTATCTGTAGATTCCTTTCTTAGTCAGTTTGAAGTTGTCACTCATTTTTCCTGTAAAGATACTGGTCTGTCTGGACATAAGGAGGAGTAAGTTAACTGCCTGTGAATCATTACACCCTTTTGAACCCTCTGATCAGTGTGAACACCTGTTTAGAAAGTGTTTGTTTGTTTGAGAAGTCTGCACCAGCTTACTGTTTTAATCCTTTGTATCTTTCTAATTTGTATCCAAATATTGTGTGAAAATGTGAATGTAATGACTTCTCATTATCTTCCATATTCTCAAGATACACTGTCTGAAGGAAATTTTGAATATTGATCAGATGACTGTAGATAGGCAGAGTGCATGCTTCTCTCCCTGCTGCCTCTTTTGCCCCAAACTCTCTCGCAAAAATGATGTTGTAACAATTTGTATCTGACTGAAATGTTGCTGTGCTTTCTCAGACCTTTTGTAATGCTTAAATCATGATTAAACCCATACTGGCATCTAAACTTGGATTTCCTATTTTTCTCTTAGTGTAACTCCACCTAAACTTCACACTGTTGGTTTGTGAACTTGATTTTTGCATATGTAATACACATTAGTACCAGAGTAACTTAGCGTAGGAAGCGGAAATGACCATTTCATGGTATCATTAAAAAGTAGAACTTCCCCCTCCTACCCTTCTTTTACCATTGATTTTTCTGGCTCAACTTTTATTTTTTGAGCTCGTGCTGTATTTAAGCCAGATTTGGATGCAGCTGGAGAACTTTTTTTAGTTGAGCCTAGTTGGATAAGATATTCTGGCTATTTTCACCATCATCTAAGCCAGGGCATAACTTCAAAATAGCCTGCTCTGCTTGAAAATCAACATTGTAGTTAGAAAATGGGCTGTCCAGCTGCAGTATTTCCTTGAAAATCCCCTACTGATAGTGAGAGCTGGTTATTAGGTGCTCCTGCATGTTTTGACTTGCTGGATAACCTCACACATCAGTAGTTATTTCAAGGTCTACTATTCCCTTTTATATGTGGAGGAAAGACAGGTGAAAGATCAGATTGTGGTGACAGAATCCCAGTTAGGGCATTCTGTGTTGCACCCTTAAAGGATTCTTAGTTGGAGGCTGGGGAAAGGGATTAAATCTACTAATGAATTTTTGTAAGTGGAAACAGATTAAAATAACCCATTCTTCCTGCCTCAATGAAACCATTTCACAGCCACAGAAACAGTATTTAGATTTATTCCAAGAGTATCTATATTAGGAGGGAAATCAAATCCAGGGATCTACTTTTCAGAGCCTTATGGATCTTCAGTTCCTATTGAAGTTGTTTGGTCCCCTGCTCTTCTGAAAGCTGTGCTGAACTTTGGAAGGGAGAAGAGAAAGACAATGTGTCTAATGCTTAGAATACAGGCAAAAATTTGTCTTTGCTCTTTGTTCTCTGCTGCCTGGTACTTCATTGGTAAATGAGCCACTTTCTGCACTGTGACTTATTGAACGAAATACAGCTATGGGCTAAAATATTTTTATTAGTAAAAATTATCTTATGCCAAGAAGAAGACTGGCTAGAGCAGTCAGCGTTGGGTGATGTTTTCCAACATGTGTGTCACCATTACACCCTCATAGTGCATTGTGGAACCCCTCGGTTCAACTCCTCACGCTTACTTTTGAAAAGGACCGATGTGAACGTGATCCGTTACATTGCTTCCATGGGGCTGGTTTGGAACTTGTTTCTGTTAGTTGTTCTGGCCTTTACAGGTAGACTGGGGGTCCTTTGTGGTGGACACTAAACAAATTGAGAGGAAATGTGCCTTTCTGGAAGTGATATAGAGAGAAGATGGTGTACTGTGGAAGCATGAGAGGGCCAAATGCTTGTAGAATTTTTTTATAAAAGTTTATTTTAGGGTTTAACTTTTCTATTTCAATAAATCGTATCTGTCCTTATTGCTCTAGTCACTGTGGACACTTTCTCATTTTACTGTGGAGACTCTGGTAGGTTTGGGCCTCGAAGGGCTAAAAGAGAGAACGAACCGTAAGGATTAAAGGGTAACAATGCCCTGGATGGGGCTTCAGTAAATCTCTGTGCTTTTGTTTCTTTATTGACATTGTTGTGGGGAGAGAATGCAGTTTTCATCCTAGGGAAACATTGGTGTTCACTGCAGTTGTAACCTGGTATACATTTTCTGTCTGTCGAAATAATTGTTTTATTTTCTTCGAATGTGGGTCAAGTCACAGTGAATTTGACTATTTGTGCGCATTATATATAGTTGGTTCTTCTCAGTAGTGTACTCATTTCTGGGTTACCTTTTTAAAATAGTTGTTCTGACTTTCAGAAACTCCAAAAAGTTTATACTTGCTTTAAAGCAACTTTTCCTCTACTGTTGGCACTGCATTAAGTAGGTAGCAGCCACACATGATGAGGTGTCAGGGAAGACAGGTGGTGGTGAAGGCCAGATAGCGTGATGGAGGAAATAAGAAAAGCTCAGAGAGTAATGAATCTAAGTGAAACACACAAACAAAAAACCAGGAAAACCTATATGCTAAGCATGTCAAAACTGGTATTGATGTGCAAGCTGTCTTCTCAACTTTCCCCCTTTACTGTAATGTAACAGGCAGATTTAGACAGTGGCAAGTGCAGAATTCAAACATAAATTTTGCTGGAATGAGGCTTCAATTGCTATGGGGGTCAGTAGAGGGGTGGAGAGGGTGTACTCCTCAGGAGGCAATTCAGACAAGGGAACCTAATTCTTAGTCTTTTGCGTTGCCTTTGAAGGCCCACTCCTCACTCCACTGACTATAGAATCTTGTGGGAAGATTAGGATTCAGTTAACTCCTGTGAGTTCAGTACCTGTTTTTCTTACAACATTTATCTGATGTATTCTATGAAGAAGAATTCTTGTTTTATTCTTTCTTTATTGAATAGTGAGAAATTCTAAATGTCTTCTTACAGTAGACTCTTTTTTTTGAAAGCTAGCAGATAGAAAGCCCTTGAGTTGTGATGAACATTTCTTCTTTGTCCTGTGAACTCCCTTCAAGATAAGGTGAGGTGAGTTAGAAACAGCTAAGTAGTTGTCATTCCTTTCCCTCTCCACCCCCCAAGATTTCCTTGGTAAAATGTTGCCAGGGTGTCATAGTAAAGGGACACTAGTGTGTAAAAGAGTTGGAGCCAGGCTGACCTGTGTAGCAAGGAGAAATGAGCCAGCTTTTTCCTTACTCAAGGAAGCCACAGTGATGGTTTTTGTACTGTTTATAGAAGACAAAATTTGTTTGCCTTATTTTGCCTTGAAAAATAAACAGAGAAAAATTACATAGGAACTCTAATGTGTGATACGAATTTTTGAGATGTGTGCTTTAGAGCTGCTTAAAGTCCTGCAGAACAGTGAGTGGATATCCTTTTATTTTAGACTTCTGAAAATTTGAATACTTGGCAGTACTTCAGCCTGTGGAGTCTTGCTCCATATCCATGCATCTCTTCATAAATTGCTTCATTTTTGTTCTAGCATGGCAACTTTTCAGAGCAGCGCCGCGTCCCTTAAAGTTGTGGCCAGCCCAGAGTGGTGTGGAAATGCCTGATTGTCAGCAACTTTCTAGCATCAAAAGCTCCATACGCACCTTTGGACTCGTAACAAATGCTTCACTCATCAGCTTGGGCAAAACTATGTTCTCGAATTCTCCAATTCTAAATTTTGTCATATATCTCAAGAAACAGAAATATCCCATTCTTCAAGTGAATTCTTTGGGGGAAGCAGTTTTACAGCAGCCCAGAACGCTAAGCACCTAACATTTGTCTGCTGGGTGATTAAAACTGTGTGGCCTAAAGGTAATATGTTCTCAGTTTGAAACTTGGAAACAGAAGCAGCTTTTCAATTTCTAAGGTTTTTTTCACATGAGATTAACTTACTGGCTGTCCAAGATTCAATTCATCCTGCCATGTAAGAACTACTTTCTCAACATCTTGTCTTCTGTAATGTACGGGAATCCTGCACCTGAAGACTGGTTCGATAGGTGTATCTTCCATACAGCAAGAGTCTTCAGAAATGAGTTACTGGGACACTTTAGTGTGTTGAAATTGCGTTGAAATTGTCTACTTTAAATGGATGAAAAGCAGCAAAACCTTGCTCTGTCTAAATGTTAAAATTCCTTTTGCTACCAGACTGGGGCTAGTGCTTTAATATCCTGTGGAAAAAGCGTTCCTCTGTAGGGGAACTGGGTATCATGTAAGTGTCAAACAATTCCACTATTGTTTAGAGAAATTAGTATTATTCCCTGCTTTGAACTTCTACCCTGTTCTTTGGTTACCTATCAAAATACTGGGATTTGGGACAAAAATTCGTTGTAGGTCTGCTTTTAACATAGCTTTAGGAACTTCAAGTGTTACTGTGTAAAGGTATTTGGTAAAAAATTTAGTGCTGAAATGGAGAAGATTCATTTTAATCAGATAGTAGACTTCTATTTCAAAAGCAAATGAAACTAATTTGTATTTATATTTATAGATACAGACAGAAAATATTTGAAAGATGTTGGCTTTAAATATAACTTAGTGTGTGTTAATTTCCTTTAAATTTTTACTTAGACATGACTATAACAAAATAGATTTGAAGTTTATGGCAGTTTTCTATGGGGAATGGGTGAGACTTGATAATTTGTCCCAAATTACTTTTAAAAGCATTCAAGTATTTAAGTAGCTTTTGTCTGACAGAGTTTCAACGATCAAAAATGAAATTTCTGCAAAGGTCTTTATTTTTTTAGCTAAATGCAATGCAGTTAGGTAAGAAATGCAGATACTACAGGTAGTGGATCACTTTGGATATTTAACTCCAGGGTGTAGAGAGTATTTTAGAGCTATGTGCATCGCCTGTTAACAGGAGCATTGGGTCAGGCCCTCAGTGTGTCAATTCAGGCATTTAAATCCACGGAATCCTATAACTCATGTCCAGTTAACTGAAAATATTAAGCCCTTTTAATTTGTAGCCTTGTCTGTCTTGTTCTTAGTTTAGTAATCCTAAGGCCTTTAAATTTACATGGAGAACTACAGAGAGTAAGCTCTTCAAGAACCCACAGAAATCAACGCTTAGAACACAAATGTCTCTGGATACTGCAAGAAGTCAAGCAGATGGGCCAACTTGCAGGCAAGCAAAATGGTCTGTTAGACAAGCTAGCCCGTGAGCTTGATGGATCTACAAGCTGGATATTTTTTCTGAGGTCACCAAAAATTGCTAGATGTAATGCCAGTCCTAAAACTAGAGCACTTAAAAGGGGGGAAATAAATAGGCAAATATTTTTAGAAACAGCTGTGCTACCTGGGTTTACCTTACTGATGCTCTACAGTGCATCTTTCCTGGATAAACCAGGTAAAACACAGCTGATAGTTCTGGTGTGTGAGTTTGGTTTTGTAGTAAATGCAAATGCCTTGCTTTTACCTTTTGCATTCGGAAAGTGCATTGTGGTAATGTAAAAATGTGTCAGGTCCCTAAACCTTAAATTTCCTGGCAAGAACAGCAGGCAATGATCCAAGTGTTAAGTAGAATGACCCTGCAGCAGCAGAGGTGTGGCACTACCTGGGACACTACTACAGCATACCTACTTATTTTTATGTGGTAACGTCAATAAACAATATGGCAGCGCTAGGTTTAACTCCGTGTAGAATATGCTGGGTTTTATATTTGAATAGTAAGAGACAGTTAATGTCTTCTTGTTCAAGCAGAAAGTTTAGAACTTGAAATACTGTATTGCTTTTACTCAGTTTCCTAGTCTTGTATATAAATGCTACTTTTAAACTAAACTCCTTCAGAAGAAGAGTTAGTATTTATTAGGCTTGTATATCCTCTGTGATGATCAGGCATGCTCTCAAAGCTCTGGCACTAGGGTACAGAGCCTGCCCAGTAACCTCTGTAGCACTTCTAGATGGCAAAGGGTAGACAGGTTTTGCCTTTTCCTTTTTTCTTTATCCTACTTATTTCTATCCACTCTAAGTGATGTAGCCACTTTTGATTCCATCATTTCATAGTGGGTTTTACATCATTTGGATTTAGCTGTGTGGAATGATGTACTTCTTGGAATAATCTTTGTGGGTTTCAAACTATTCAAAAATTGCTTGAATGAAAATTGCTGATCATTCGAAGCCTTGCAGGTAATACAATCTCATTCTTCACCTTCATACTTTACTTATATCTTTGAATGGTGGCTCTTTTGCTAGCTTTTCAAGTATGTATAATTTCTCTATTCAGGAATGTGGATTTTTTAAAACAGTATGTGTATTATGGCATTTAGCAGAGAGTTAGCTTCCCTTCTGACCTCTCCTGAGTTAGCAGGAGACCCACTTAACTGACACACATAGTCATTTTGAGCCTTAGCTTTCAAAAATATTTTAGTGGGTCAGATGTCTCCGAAATTTCATTACATCCTTTATTTGCCTTTAAAATATTAATGATCTGCTCATGCAATATGCTGATTAAGACTAGAAAATGCTGAGATAAAAAGTTCATTTTACCACTTATAGTACTTGGGGTTTCTCTATGTTTAGTTACATGTCTCAAACAATATTAAATATTCTAAGACCTCCTGAGTTGAAATCTGTTCCTTAAAAAGACAGTGTATGACTAATTGGTCACATAATCTCCCATAAACTCCTGTATGAAGGGAGAAATGGGTTGTGAACTTAAATTCAACCCCAGTCTGAGACATGCAGGGGAAATAAAAATTGCCCATTATAAGGCTTCAGGTAATTTAATTTGGCAATTTGTATTTAAACTGCTTTGGTAAGGAGTCAGATTTAAGTTCTATAGGGAACAAGGTAATAAGAAAGTGTCTTTAAAAGTTGCTTGTTACCCCTGCCCCAAGTGTGTTGTGTTAAACTTGCTGGTCTTAAAAATCCAGATTGTTTTGAAATCTTTTATTTTGTAGGGCTGAGAGCATTTGAATAAATCATTTAATCAATTGATGTGTGGTGTATAATTTATAGAAGGAGTTAATGTCTGTCTATGTTGCCTGTTATAAATATTTCTTTAAGAAGCTTTTGTACTTTTATTTTTGCAACAGACCTTTGGTAACTCAGATGAGAGAAGAATTTTCTTTTTTTAATAAATGTTTATCTTGTACTAAAAATAACCCCCAAGCCTACTTTTTAAAACCTACTATTTTCTTTGTCTTTTCCTAATGGTCCTTGAAAGACCATAAGCAGGTTGCTGAAGAAATATCTATTTAAGAACATTCTGTGGTTGGGCTGATGCTAACACTTTGTAGTGTCGTTATCTGGAGTTACTGAATCACTGAGCAGCCGTGAGGAAAGTCAGGCTGCACTTCTTTTACTTTGTCTTCTTTGGAACCAGTTGTTCCAGCGTTGTACTTCCAAGGCACCAAATTCACTATGTTTCAGCTGTACATGGGAGGAACAACCGAGAAGGTTTTTTGGAAGCTCTTTGACAGCAGAGAGCAACCTGGTCTCTCAGGCATTACAGTTTTTGTTCAGCAAATTTCAAGCTGAGTTAGGCAGAACCTTTAAATTCTGCCGAAGAACTTAAGTTGCAAGTGCTGAGTGTTTCAGCTATGTCTACTGGGACCAAGCAGAAAGCAACAAGGTGTCTTCGAAATCTCATACAGTTAAAGCCTTTGTTTATGTGATAATCTCTTGTTTTGAATAAAACTATTCATAGACAACAAAGTCCACTGTGAGTATCCTCACTGCTGTTGCTCAGTTATAAAAAAGGAGGAAACCCCTAAATTCTACCAAAAAGGATGTGAGTTTTCCACAGCTGCTTTTGTGTTCAGTGGTCTTACACAGGCATAGCTCCAGTGAAAAGTTGTCCCGTACTTGGAGCTTGGCTAAAAAGTGTTTTTATGCATGAATTTGAATAGAAACAATGTTGGGGTTTTTTTTCCTTCTAGGTTTTCAGAGTTGGTTCAACATAAATAAAAAATAGTAAAATTGTTTGCAGTTTTTTTGATGCTGTGGTTTTTTTGTTTAGACTTTCAGTGTATGTAGGGATTGAGCTACCACAGAAGACAACTTTTATGCACTCATTTCAAAGTGTAGCTGAGTCTGTAACAAAGCTAACAGTACGACTTATGCAAAATCACTTTCAGAATCAAGAATTCTAGAGGGTAACTCCAGTTCTAATGCTGTAGGGCACTTTTATATTTTGGATCAATGCAGAGCAGTTAGTCTTGGTTAGCACATTTATCACTTGATCATTCAAAACTGCTAAAGAAACTGAAGGAATTCTAAAGCGTAAGAATATGGACATTCTGATTTGGTTGATCACAGGTACAGATTTCAAAAGAAAACAAAACAAAAAAACCAAACAACCCCCCCCAACAACTAAATTGCCTTTTGGGGCAGGCACTTTAAAGAGGTTTTCTGCTTTTTCCAAGCAAGGGTGAGTCTGATTTTTCTGCTCCTCTGCCCCCCTGCAATTTCCCCATCATAATTGCTTTATATGGTGGCAGGGTGAGCGGTAAGGATTTTTAAGAGAAAAGACATCTGTGAAATTTTAACATGCTGTTCAATAATCTATCACTGGTGTGGTGATGCAATCAGGTTGTTTCTGCAACTGACAGAGACTGATATAATGGAGCCTAAAAACAAGAAAAACTCCTGCCTCCCACACCAAGCTACCACAACCACTACAGTGAAAAAAGAAATTCCAAGACAATTGTCTCCTCCTATCGTCACTGTAGATCCTCACAGTCTAAAGAGAGGAAACAGAGACGCACACTGACAGTAGGTAGAGGGAGGCTCCTTTCTGTGGAGGAAGTTTGAAGCATTCTTTGTACCTAGCTTACATTTGTGATATTCCACAACCCCCACCTCAAAGTGCAGGCTTAATAAAGCACATAGCTCAACTCTAGAGACACAGACAAACTCATACAGGATGCTTCTCAGAAGTGAGTTATGCCTCAATGATAGGAAGTAAGATTGTTATGACATGGGAATGTGAAAAAGATGGAGAAGCTCAGGCATGAGGTACCCACAAGAGCATGTAATGCAAGCTTTATTTTTGTAATGTGCATTCAGGGCTGATAACATAATTGATGTTTTGATGGGGTATGGTGAATGGAAAACTGTAGGTACAGAGGGAGCTCCAGAAGTCGTCTAGTCCATCCTCCAGCTCAAAGCACATATGTACTTCATGAATACAGAGCGATACCAGTCTCCCTGAAAGGATTGATGGCCCGGGCTTGCATTATTTGGATAGAAGTGTAACAGTTGTTTTTCTATTTGTATTACTTAGTATCCCTGTCTGAACAAAATGCATGTGCCATCAGTCTTAATATATTCACTCATATATTTGACAATTTTCCTGAGCTGGAAAACTCTCTCTGTTGGAGCATTTTAGGAAGATGTTTTGAAAACACTGTTGGTTGGTTGTTTTTTCAGTAGTGTTTGTTTGTTTTTTGTTTGATTGAAGGTTTTTTTGTGGTTGGTTTGGTTTTGGGGTGGTTTTTTTTTTGTTTGGTTTTTGGTTTTTGGTTTTGGTTTTTTGTTTGGTTTGGTTTTGGTTTTTTTTTTCTATGACTCTTTCAGGGCATTAACATTGCTGCAGCTCTGCTGGCACCAAGAGGAGTGGTGCTGTACGCAAACTGTTTTTGTTAATGGTGTTGTGTGCCAGCTCAACGTGGAAGTAGGGAACCAGTGCTTTTCTCTTGTGTATCCAACCATTCTTAACTGCAGTTAATCTGAGCAAGACATGGGAGAAGGAGATAAATATTTTCATTTGTCCATCTGCAAGGTATTATTCCAGTCTGAAAAAGAGCCTTAAACTGAGTGTTCCAGTGTTCCATCCATTTGAGATGAGGTCTCTCTTTGTCAGGTCTAGTCTAGAGCTGCTGCTAAACTTGTTTTGGGTTATGTTGGTTTTCATTTTGGGTTGGTTTGTTTGTTTGTTTTGTGTGTCTGTGTATGTCTGTGTCTCTGTGTGTGTGTGTGTGTCTTTTTCATGAGGAAGTAAGGAGTGCGAAGCTTACTCCATTTTTCCTTGAGTGTCAGCTCCCTTTGTCTGTACACATGTGAAAGAAAACTCTAGAGCTACCTCTGCCTCTTGTACAGTTAATTAACCCCCCTGCTGTGGGCCTAGATATGTACTCTTGCTGTTCAATGATGTGTGTGAATTGAGTGAAGAACATGCACTCCCGTGCAGGCATATACAGCGAGAGAGAAAGCCTCCAAGAAACACAGAGAAAGATGATGGGGTAGCATGTGGCTTCATAAACTGTCATGCTGAATGCTAGCTAAAGCTTGCAAAAAATTGGGGGTTTCAGTTATAATGGGTAACTACAGAAAGGCACCATTGTATGGAACTAGCCAGTTTTTAACGTGTTACTTTAGGAACGAACAGTAATAGATGATACCATCAATAACCTAGAAATGTTCTTCAGTGCTTCAAGAATTTGAAAACTCTTGAGTAACTACATGGTCTCAGACAAGTAATCTGTAAAGGACTGACTTGTGCTCTTAAAAGACAGATGCATGCAATCCTAAAACAAGACAAGATGCAAACTCTGGGAAGACATTACAACTTAACAACAGCAAAGCTGCCTGTCAAGTTTAATGAAAGAGATATACACTTATATTTTTATTGTAGAATTAGCCCAGCTTGTTCTCAGGAGTTTTCACATTCCTATTTCTATACGAACTTCTATACAAATGCACACATCAAACTTTCACTGAATTTGGCAGGGTTTGCTGCTGTAGCTAGGAGTCTGTATTAAGGATGGACAATATCTTTTTACACTTACCCTTTCACTCAGCCACTTCTGAGTAAAGTTGTAGTCTTTCTATTGTGGTAGTTTATTAATGGCTTCTTTCCATCATGTATCTGGAAAGGTAGGCAGGTTTTAAAACTGGGAAAGGCACACCTCTTAATGTGTGCAACACAAAAATGACCTGTGTTAGGGCCTGAAATCCTATCAGCAAGTTGTAGGTAGGTTTTTACCTATGAGAAGATAGTATCTGGGGTATAGCAATATTGTCCTTATGCTCACATCAGCTTGAATCGGGATGCCAGTCATTCTAGCAAACTGCAGTGATCATATGCAAGGTACTTACCTCACCTTCAGGATGTGGTGGTGTGGAAATTAAAGCTTTTCTTATGTCCAGCTTCAGGTGTAAATTTTAGTCTCAATTCAAACTCCACCAAAAACTTACCCTTTGGTCTCTGCTGTGTTGCTAGAGGGGCTACCTGATCGTTCATACTGGGCAGCCGTGTCTGCTGATTGTATTGATTCCTTTGTGTGCCTTTGGCTATAGGGGCTGTCTTGCTGTAACAGGGTTTGTGATCGAGATGTGAGTTAACCCTTGAACTTAAAAGTTAATTCTGAGTCCTGTTACGGTCCTCGCATGTACATCTTACATGACATAATTTAGTCCTTGACTAGGTTGTTCACTGGAGATGTGGATTCAAGTGTGAGTTTTGCGTAACTATGAGCTGGAGGATGCCAGTCTATAGTTAAGGATGCACGCTAAATAACTTAAGATCTCCAGTGTTTTTCTGCAACTTATGTGCTGCATTATCCCATCTGCAAATGGGATTTTGCACAGTTGAGAAGGAGTCAAAAGAGTTTAAGTAAAAGGGGCCAGGAGGTATCCCCCCAGATGCTGTGAAAGAGGGTGTATGAGCACGCTGTGGCAGTGTAGAGAAGGCACATGGATGCTCAGTAATGTGGACTACCTTCAGAGCGGGGATACTCGTGTTTGAAAGTTTGATTTCCAGTGCTGCTGAAATGATAAAAATACAAAGGGAACTGGTGAGCTCCCTGTTCACTAGAGTCCCCAAAAAGCTGCTTTAAAATTTAATTATGCTTATGATACACTGATCTCTGCTGTTCACCCTAAAGCATCCCAGCTGCTCACAGGATGATTTTCAGTTGCTGGGGAGGAGTAAGGAACTGAGAGGGTGCTCGTAAAAGCAAGCTGGGGAGGGAACTACAGTTTTGGTCATCTTCATGGTGAAATTTATCAAAAGAGGGGAATAAAAAATGTTACTGTTTGTATTTTTCCTCTTACTATTTCACCATATTCTGTGTTCACTGAACACTTTCACAGCACATTTTGTTCAGTGAGTTGGTAAAAAAATAAGTAAATCATAGTCTGGAAGTTAGGAACTGCTCTGAATTCTAATTTCTATTTTCCTGTCATTCACTGGATGTACTTACTAAAGCCTTTTGCATCTCCGTGCCAGATCCCTGATCAATTAAACATGGCTCAAAGTATTTCATCAAGTGATTAAGTAACTGAAGATAAATTAATTTCTGTTTACAAACTACCTAGATTATGCAAAGGACTACTTTACTATTAAATATAAGCAATTTGATACTACACACACGGACACGGTAGCACCCTGCTGTCCATATAGACTATAGCTATATATAAACATCACCCCAGTACATCTTCTAATTTTTCAAAAGATTTCTTTTTTTTTAGGGTTGTGTTTTAAATTCTTCCTGTAAGTGGAAGAACTTTAAAGATATATTCTAGTTTTCCAAAGGAAAAATATATACAGGGCAATAAAAGCTTTTTCATTAGGCAGTAATATTTGTGCAAGTTCTGTGGAGTGGCATTGCTTAAGTAGTGTATTTAAGGAAAGAAATTGAGCTTCTGCAGGACCTCTGTTCCTCTCCCCACAAAAGCAATTAAAACCAATTCTAAGCTAATGGTAACTTAAAACATTGTAAGACGCAATATGTTAACAGTGCATACTTTGCAAACAAACATGCCTTAGTATTAAACTGGGGTGTTATAAGCTCCTTGCAGCAGGATGATTGGTTCAAAGGAGGCTGGTCAAAGACTAGCAAACAGTTTTGCTTTCCGTTGAATTTACATACGACATAATCTAGATAGAAAGAACATCTTGATGGCAGTTTTGGCAGGGGGGCAGATTTGGGTAGGATGTAATGTCTCTTGGCTTATTTTCTTGAGGTATGCTGTATTAAGGGTTGTCAGAATCGGTCTGTCCTTGAGCAACTAATCTTGGGTTTGAACTGGTTTTTGGTGTCATCACAGTAAGTTTCTGCTGGCCTGAACCATGGTGGCCAATGAGAAAGCTTTGTTAATGTATGGCAAAGATAGAAACAGGTTTAAAGTTGTTAACCACGAAGCCAAACTTGCCCAGATCCTGTGATTTACTGCAATTCAATTATTAAATGGCCTGATATAAATCATTAAATGCACATTTTAAGGTTCTAAAAGAGATGAATTTTTCATTGTTTTCCTCGTATGTATCCACCTGATCTACAATTTATAGTTCTGAGGGCTAGGAAAATTATTAGAGGATTGTCCTTCAGGATGCTGAAGTAAAATGCTCACATCAGTAATCCTGTTTGGACTGTTTGCTTCTGGCATCATCACTTTTAGATATAAATATTCATATTTCACCTGGAACAAAAAACTGCTGATTTTTGAAAGTGGGTCATTTTCTTTAAAAATGACTCTTTTGGCAGTTTTCATTGTGCGTATGGAATGCTACATCAAAACTGGGGAATTGTGTGGTGCTGTTTGTCTGTAGATGTATTTGGCTGCAACTTAGGTACCTCGACAGCCCTCAACATGGAGAGGAAGGAGCCCGTTCACAGCTATGTGAAGAAGGTTGCAACCGGGAGAAAGCAATATGTTGTTGCATGGACATCATTTGCATTGTTCTGCTGTTTTCTTAATTCACTTTAAATAATTCACACAGAAGTAATTATGCTGAAAGTCACATAAATGAAGATTTTATTCCCCGGTGCATGAAATGAAAGCACAAAAATTGTTCCAACATGTCTAGTTGTAGAATGTAGAATTTCTACTTTGTAGAATTTACTTCAGTAGAATAACTTATAAAAGACTCTCCAGATCAATTTGTTAATGTTTTTGTGGCGCTTTGAAGTATTAAATTGCCTCGTAAGCAATAGGGACAAAATAGCGTTATAACCTACTTTGGTTGCTCATACATAAGGAAGGACAAATTCTGTTATAATACCATTGGTTTGGTATAATGCCATAGTGTCTGGACACCATCTACATGTGTGTAGGTGGAGAACCATCTGTGTAGACGAGCCTACAAATATAAACACCTATTTAGGACAAGGTCTTAGTGTTCAGTAATTTCATATGTGAATCTGGAACACACTTTCATGCTTCATTTTGTTATGAAATGAAGTGTGGAAGGAAGAAAATAGTCAGGCCTACTCCTGATAATCTTCACTCTGACATATTTGCTTAATCATATTTAGAAAGTTTTGAGCTTCTTCAGAAAAATTCCGGATTTTTATATCCTCCAGTGGTTCTTTACTTTTGGTTTGTGTATTTCTCTTCCATAATGGTTTTCCTTTGCTTTGAGAGAAATTTTTAGAACAAAATGGAAATTTATTAATGTATTTTAGGTATTTGCTAGAGGGTGCTCTCATCATTTTGTGTCAGAAGGACAGAAAAGTGAGTGGCAGCTCTGCAGATAGGGCTCTGCCTTAAGGTAGCCAAAGTATTTTTCTGTTGCAAGTTACTGCCCTGTCAGTAGAGGGAAGGAAAGTAAAGCATTCCTAGGCTGCACCAGTTCAGTCCTATAGCATATCTCAAACTCATGCTAATAAGTTATTTACATCAAGATGGCAGAGTGTGAACAAGTATGTTTGGGGAAACACAGAAGTTATCTTCTGTTTCATTGACTGATTTATTTTTCCTAAGCTCAGTTTGGAAAACTAGCATGTTAGTTAATAGATGTACACAGAAGGGCTAACTTGTGCATCAATTTACACTATTCATTCAGGAAATTTCAGTGTACTCCAGACCACTCATGAACCTTAGAATAAAAACAGCACAGAAAATGATATTTGACGTTGCGGGTGTTTTTTATTAAAAGCCTAACCTGTTTACCTGTTGGTGTGTAAGATGGGAGAGCTAAATACACTATCCAAGTGTCACAAAATGTGTGTGTGGTGTTATTTGCCACAAGCACCATTGTTTTATGCTCTCTCTACTGCCCTGGTGTCATTGGTAACTACTGATCTTTCAGTTCTGGTTGACTGTAAGGATGTCTTTCTGTATTGCTACTGCAAAATTTCAGCTGAGCTAATCTTACAGATGGGCAGCTTAATTTTTTTTTGTTAAGAACAGTGATCTTAATTTCAATTTAGGAGGATAAATTCCAGACCAAAAAATGCATAATGTCTTGACAAATATTTACCTGCTTTTTAAAGCGGGTTGAGTAAAATGACAGAAGATAAAATAATTTGGATAAAAATTACTGAAAAGTGTCATTCAAAATTTGTTTGAATTTGACTTGATATGAAGCAGAAATAGATAATTTTTATTTAATAAATGCCCCATGGATGGATTCAGCATTATTTAACAATAAAAGTGTAAAAAAACCTTTATTTTCTACAGCTTAAAGTCAGGTCTGTTAAAGGAACTAGAATATTTACATATGTAATGTATCAGTTAGCAATATGCACAGATAAACTCTGTATTTAGTACAAAGTGTAGCATATTCCAGCTCCTCCCCAAGCTTGATTCTCATTGATTAAAATCAATAAGTTTTCTGTTAATTTGAATTGTTACAGAATTAAGACTTTCATGGAAAACTCTTGCATTTTATGAATAATATCACAAAGAAATAAAATAATGGAACTCAAATGTTCTTTCATGTTTTAAACAGTAAATTTGCCTCCATTGTCAGAGAAAATGAGACAATAGATCTTGAAATGGAAACAGGCCAGAGGAGAACCCAGAAACACACTCCAGCTATGGGCAGCCTATGCAAAGCAGCCTTCAGAGCAGCATTCCCAGCAGTCATCATGAACAATATTGGTAGCTTACTCTTAAAGATACTGAACAGTAGAAGGCTAGCAGGGTTCATAACACTTACAGTCACTACACCAACCACAGAACTTTGATTTAAAAATTATTGTTAATGACCTGCTTTAAGATGCACATGTAAGGCATCAATTAACTCTGTAGTGTGTTTCTTTAATGTAAAAATGCAGGCCCTTAATGGAAGTGGGCGTGTCCTTCAGCTGTTTTATTGGTCTTGCTATCAATTTTCACCTATTAAAAAATGAAACTCTCAACCACATTTGGAAAGATGGCAGTTAGAAAACAGGGCCAATTCTTGAAGTGACCTTTGGGGTGACTGCCCACTGACTTGGTGAGAAATTGTCTTAGAATATTGGGAATGAGACAGGAGTGAGTAGCTCAGGAATTTCATCTATTATGTGAAAGAGAATTAAAGAAGAGTCCTTGAAACACACCATTAACAACAGATCTAAGAGTAGTTAAAGCATGCAATTTATGAAATAACAGTATTTGCTATATTTTTTTGCCAACTTCTCTATTACGTCCTAATTGGGTAAAGATAATTTATATTTCTGATCAGCTTTACTGATTCTAATGTATGTGTTGCAAACACGGGAATTGCTGTCCAAACAAAACTGCTTTTAATAGTGGGGGTTTTGTTAACCGTGGAACTAATTGTTAATCTTGCTTTTTGTAGGTTTTAGTTCTCTCTTAAATACATTTTATTTGTAGCCAGCCTGGTTTTGACCATTTAATATTTGAGAGGAGCCATGGAATAAATCTCCAAAATTAGGACTTGCTGATTTTCATGAAGGTGCCTACTCACCTTCTGCAAATGGAAGACAGACTTTGTAGTCATTGGGACCACTGTGGAAAATGTGTCTTTATTTAACATTCAAATTATTTTTTAAAGATTGGAGCACGTGTAATGGAGCGTAAAACTATAGCCAGTCTCTAGAATTCTTTAGAACAGAATATAGAGGAGACCTTTTGCAAAGTTTTTCAGTGTTCTTATTTTAGTCTTTTATCAGATTGATGCAAGTGCAGTCCTGTTTGTTTCTAAACATTGGTAAAATGGATTAACTAATCCTGCCTCAAATTAGAATGTGAATAGTGAAAATTGTCTGAAGTTTGGCACCCAGCTGATGGAAAGCAGAAAAAAAAATTAGCTCCTTTCATAACCTCTCGAACCTCCCCCCATTATTATATATTTATATTCAATGAGAAACCACATTTTTATTCTGCTTCTTCATGGTCCATTTTCTAGGATTAGGCAGTCATTCATATGGTGTTTGTCAGATATCATGTCATCAGCTGAAAAATAGCCAAAAATTACCACCTCCTGTAAAATCCAGATACTAATGAAGCTGGTGTACATTTTGCTATTCAGTGGGGCCAAAGTTACATGTCTTGTCCTCTTTCTGTCCCATATTCTTAGTTTTCTGTCTTTTTCTGCTACCAACAATAGTCTTCAATTTCTATATTATTCAGGTGTGCAATTGTTACTTTTTTTTTTTTTAAATGTGTTCATTCCATTGGTTGTAGTCATCTAGGTCAGCTATAAATCTGGTGCTTGTTTTCTTAGCATCTTAAGACGTGTTTGGGGTGTTGTTTTTTTTTCCTTTTTATCCCTATGGGCAAGCCTCATTTCATGCTACGTCTTAACCACTGCACTATCTTCAGCTCTGTTCTAGACATGTCTATTATGACAGAAGGAATAGAGACTTCTTCCACTTCCTAACATGTAGCTGTTAAAATAATCCTTCCTGCTTGCTGATTTAATTGTCACTCTTATTTTTGTATTCCCCCTACTGTTCACCACCCATATTTGCATCAGATTTGAGCTCCTTTCAGTACTTTCAAAGTTCTGTATAATTCTGCCCTTCCTTAGTTATGTTCCGTCGTTGAGTTTCCTGTCTCTCCCCCACTCGCTTCACTTCTTTAATGTTCCCACACATCCATCTGTCACTTCTTGAGCAGTTGCTTCCATGTCATCTTCCATGTTACCATCTATGCATCCTGTGACCTCCCAGGACTCATCTGTAGAAGTGCTTAGCTTGGCCACGTTTAAGTCCCATATAAGAGCACCATTCTCTGCGGCTTTTATGGAGCTGTGTTGGGTTTTATTAAAAAATAATAATCTTTCCTGTTTATTCTTTCTCATTCTGCATATAACTTCTATACTATAAACTGTATGCTCCTCATATTGCCAACTCCCTTTAAGTGCCTAGACAGATACCCTCTCACAAAAATCCCTAGAATAATTTGTTACCAGCAGCAGTTACATGTCCTATATCTCTGCTAATCAAATACTTACAATGTTTTACAAGCTGATAGTGACAAAACTCGGGGCAAAGTGGCCTCAAGTTTTCATCTGCAGAAGAGTAGAATATAGGAATGAGGAAAAGTAACTTCTTGAAGACTTGTAAACAGACTCACAAGGTGGTATCTACTGAAGCCCAAGCTGTCTGGAAAGAGCTAGTGTATTTTTTCTGTATCAGTGCTATACAATAGGTTTAAAAAAGTATAACTTCAGAACTTGCACTATACTTGCAAAGATTAATAATGAATTTCTATATCCTGTGTAGTGTCAGTAAACCCTGGACAGGAACAGGAATCTGTGCATGCTAATACTTACAAAACTTTTAAGGACAAGTGAAAAGCTCTTCATTTTATTTTTTTACATGTCTCTGTTGCCTATATTCATATTGCAGTCATGGTATAATTTAGGCATGTACTGAAAATTTTAGCTCAGCATTATCATACTAGCACTCTGTTAAGACTGCAGGCAGTTGGGTCTTTGGCTTTGGGGATTTTTTTGTTTCAATTTCTGTGGGGTTTTTTGTTTGTTTAATTGGTTGGTTTTGTTTTGTTTTTTTATCAAGACAACACTGTTTTGGTTCTTGGTGTAGAATCCTGTCTGAAAAAATCTGAAGCAAACAAATCTGTCTTGTGTTGCTCTAAAAGAAGGAAGGCATAAGATTAACCCTGATCACTGTCAGTGTTCTGTAGCTTGATGTCTTTTGCTGAGAGCGTCTGCTTCCAACTTTCTGGAACTTTTCTTTAAGCACAAATAGGTTCATTGTACATGTTGATTTCAATACTTTACAGGAAGTCTGCTGTAGGAAAGGTAGTGTTTAATTGATCCCACTGAAAATTCTCAAATGCAAGCTGTGTAGTACCATATATGTGTATGGAGATGAAATTATGTGCCTTTTCTGTAAATAGCCACTAAACCAACTGAACTTTGAACTTCTTTTGGCAAGGAGCATGTAGAAGAATTGTGAATGCCTTCCCAATTACTTGAAGTATTAAAATCATAAACAGCCCTTCAAGAACGTTTTCACTGGTGTACTTTGTCTTAAAAATACTGTTACGCCTTGTAAGGATAAAGTCTGATACTGAGGTATCTGAGCATACAGTTTTGTCAACAGGATGAGATAAAACCAAGGCTTATCTGACAATGTAATTTTTCACTAGTTAAGAGAAAATACTTTAAGGACAGAAAGTTCAAGTGAGAACTGTGTTGCAGTTATAAAACCAGAGTTTGCTTTTTACAGTTTTTGTAGTAAGAACTGTACTCTGAAAGTCATCCTTCGTATAATCACTCCAGAGTATTAATTACGATAAAGTATTTTTAATGGCATTTCAGTGCATAACACAGAAATAAGTTGGTTTTAATTACAAATTTTGATTTGTAGTTTGTATGTAGTTTAAAAATGAGCTGGCAGGCTTCTGAGCATGCTTTTTATTATGTTAGTATTAGAGTAAGTACCTCAGTGAGCTAGATATTTTGTGTTGCTAGTGTGATGCAGGCATGGACTGGACGGTGTCTTGTGGTTGTTGCTGCAGACTTCAGTGTTCAGGTGCGTATATTATTTTCCAGTGTGTAGTAGGACAGGCAGTTTAGTTCTGTTTCTAAAGACAGCTGAATTATAATACTAAACGTTTAATTCATAACAGACAATACAAGAGCGCAGGCCAGTTAGTCTGTAGGCATATATAAATCAGGTAAATGGTAATAGGTTAGTATAGAATTGCATTCATTGTGAATAATCTTAAAAACAAATGTATTTGTGCTTGTGCCTGTCACACCTATTACAGAGCATGGAGAAAATATGCAGAAATCACTATATCTTGTTAGAAATCTAATAGAAATGGAGGGAGAAAGCAGAATGATGAGAGACAGCTGCTGCTGCTGCCGCTGCTGCCCGGATTGGCAGCCTATTTATAATCGGGCAGGCTGGTAGCTAGATTACTGTGCTTGGCTGTAACACATCAGATACCAGTGATTGTTACTTGTACTTATACACTAAGCATTTGATTTTTTAAAGCGGTGTGTATTTTTCACATTGTAAAGAAACTAAATAAATGGAGCAACCCAAAATTGCAGTGTGTTAAATAGTTTTACATGGTGTAGTACTTTCAGGAAACTATTGAGCAGTTTGTTACTGGATTTTTGCATGAATCAAACATGTTAAGATAGTCGGGCTTGTTTACATGTCCTAAATGCCATCTGAAATGATGTTAAGTGAGATTAGGTGTCACGCGAATCTTGGCTGTGTATGAAAACAAGTCTGTAACAGTTACCAGCCTGTTTCATGTTTTGCTTTTTCCCCTGATTGTTTAATGGACATTTTGAACACATGCAGTCGTATTATCCTAAATACCTTTTTTGAATATCAGGGCCGTTCCATTCGTAAGTCACACTGGGGTATTATAAAGGCAGGTGTTCATTCCACTTGAAGGTGATTTCTGGCTAGACATCTGCATAACATGCAAGGGCATAGACCCTAACTGACTTATGTCACTACTCAGATGCAGGAGTTTTACCAGTTGATTTGATTTCATGTAAAGGTCAGTTCCTTTCAGCCTCTCACCTTTCCCATTACCCCCAGCTCTGGCAGGCTTCAGAAATCCTAAATTTTTACTTTAGGAATTGTTTTATGGTGAGATGATTCTAACCAGGCTGATGCACAACTAGGCAGTGTGGAGTATTGCATTACATGTTGACCTGAACTGATGTTTGGAGTTTCCTGACAAGGAGATAGGTAAGATATTTTTACACATATAGATAATATAGTTAACTTTCCTTCTTTATCAAAATGTGTTTTGAGATTGTAATTGATTTTTGTACCTTAACCCTTGAGAAAAATGAGAGTTTCTGTCTTTTGGGGGAGAAAAGGGGAAATAAAGGGTAGGAGGAGTCTTTTCTTTAAATAATGTTGTGCTTTCCTAAATCAATATGAATCTTAGAACTCACAGCCACAAGTTAGAATGGTAGAGACCTTAAAGCTATTGAACAAAACTAGTTCATTTCCAATCAAAATTGTTCGCTTCCAATTTTTTTTTTTTAAATATTCCTTTGCTGTTCAATTTTTACAAGGACTAAGAGGACTTTGTTTTTCCTGTCATGTGTATTCACTTTATCTGAATCAATTGTATAAGCCTCTTTATTTTTTTTCTTCACATGAAAGTCTTTCATAAGCCCTTTATTTGTTTGTGTTGTCTGTTACTGAATTAATTATATTTTAGTCATTTCTGAGAATGGAATTAGGGAAAATAAATATTCAGGATCATAGGCCCACTTCTAGTTTTTATAGGGCCATATCATTTCTGTACTACATCTTCTTTACTTTGCTTTTTATTAAAAAAATGTTTTTCACATTGTGTAAAGCAGCTTCCTAAAGAAACATTCCAGGGTTTTAATTTCAAATATATTTATTGATTGATTTTGCTATGTCATTGCTGACCAGATTGTCTGCGATGGGCATTGAAAGTGCTTTATATTGAAGTAAAGCTGGTTGGGGTGTAATTTCTAGGATTTCTTTTTACATCTTTAAGATAGTTGAAGTGTTTATGTTTTTATATTCTGGTGTATGTAAAATGCTTGTTTCTGTCACTTGCTTCAGTCCTTCGTATTAAATTCCTTCATACTTTCAAGATATTTTCTACATATTCTCAGTGACTGTTTCTCCTGTAATGTTATCATCTTGATTCCAACATCACCCCTTTGGCATCACAGTTATCATATCAAGATACATGAACAGTAAAGTTAGAGGCATATGTTCATCTTCTGTGAAGAAGACCTGATGCAAAGACACAAGTTTATTTTCTCTGTAGACTTTTGACCTTAGCTGTCCGTTGATTCTTCAGCAGCACAGCAGACCAGTCACTTCCTGCTCTGATGCATTTCAAGAATGCCTTGGTATTGCTGTTGTCACACTGTTCTTTGCTGTTCACATTTCCTCTTGTGGCTCCTTATTTCCATCTTTTGTTTCACCTGTCATAATTGATACTTCCTGCTATTGGTTTGCTAGGGGTGATTTTTCCCTCTTCTGAAGGATACGTGTTTGCCTCTAATAACCTCTTCTAATCACACTGTTAAATTGGTTTTATTTCTCACTTTTTTGCTTCCTATTCTGTATGGAGTTTTTTCTTTGCTTGTTTTATAGTTTCTACGAGTCTCTCTTGCTTGGCAAAAGGCTTTCTGGTTAAGTATCAAGGTTTTAGTTTCCCAGTTTTTTATTTGTAAAGCCTTTTGACTCGCATCATTTTTCTGAATGCTGAAGTTACCAGTTAGCGTTTGGAATCCTAGGTGCACACCACCTGCCCTTCCCCACACGGACCCTCCCTGGGCAGTGTTCGTACTCATTCGTGTGTGTGTGTCTGGTAGCTATCTCCTGTGTTTGTAGGAGTCTCCAAGCATAATCAGAGAAACTGGTGGAGCTTGCAAACTGAGCCAGGGGTGTAGTTCTGGATTTTTTCCCTCCCCTTTTGAAACCTAAAGTAACACAATGCAGGCAGCTGTGGCAATGCTTTTAAGTTTTTGGCTTAGATTCAAAGGGAGTGCTTTCCATTAGAGCATCACTTGCCCGACATGGAGCCAACTTTCCCATTTCATGGCCTTCCCCAGTCAGGCTCTCTGTGCTTCAGCGACCACCACCTTGTGTCGGCTTTCTGCTACTGCATCGACTTCTCTCGCTGGATTTTGTCCCCGGCAGGAATCCGTTCCAGCCTAGGAACAAAGACCAGACCAGTTCTGGGCGAGTACGTGTATTTTGCATTTGCGTGTGCTCACATATGTCAGCTGCATGTTGGAATATATTTCCTTCCACTTCTCCCCACTCAGTGCCTATGGAGAAGTGTTTCTTTTGTAATTTTTGTTTTTCACAAACATTTTGTTTGCGGGTGATGGAAGAAACAAAAGTGCTGACCCCAAGAAGTATTGGGTTTTGTTCAAAAAAATTTAAACGCAAGTGTAAGGCATCAGCTGAGAGAAAGTTTGTTTGCTGGTTACAAATTCCACTGGAATACAATGTTGTGCCCTCAAGGGAAGTGAAGCCAAATTAAGAGCTACAGTGTCCTGCTAGGAAATGATTTACCTTGAACTGATATGGCATAGTATATACAGTCCGTTTTCCTGTGGTGAATAGCAGAAGGGGGCAATGGTCGTCTTTTCTACTTCTATACGATAGAACTCCATGAAGGAAGGTGTCCTCTCCGTCTAAGTTTGGAGCCACCTTTGTCTTGCTTCATGTTAAAATCCAAGCAGAAGTGGGCCCAGGCTGTTGCTTTGTTGCCCCAGCTTTGACGAAGGTGGCGTTCGGTCAGATGATTCTTTGTTCTTAGTATGAAATAAAGGCCTCTCTGTGTTTGTGTATGTGCAGAACTAACATGCATTCTTAGCTTAAATTAATTATTTTTAAAAGGTAGGTGAGATCATGGGCTAGAAGCCGTAAACAGGACCTGGCTAATCTTGCTACAGAACTGGACACCCATTTCATTAATTATGGAAAATAACGTTACAAAATTTTTAAAATAAAACACAATAAAAATGTTAGCCCAGACTGTCAAATGTCTAATGCTATACTCCTGGAGAAAACTTGTTTTCACAAGCTCAGAGCCCCATCTGCTTTCATTGATCTTAGTGCCTTTAAAATTAGTCTTTTTTTGCTTAAGCCTTGACTTTACATTCAGGGGACCTACACTTGCATTTTTGTTTTTAAATTAATCTGTTTCAGTTTTCCCATATGTGAAGTTAAAGAATAATGAATACTCCCCACCAACATTACAAGGTTATTGTGAAGATTAATTTTGCTTGTAAACATTATATAAAGGCCTGAATATTGCCAGCAGTATTACTGTGCTTTATTAGGTATTTGCATGGTTCATCCTATAAATAAATATGTATTGTTCAATGATGAGTAGTTAGCAGTTGATAGTTTAAAAAAGAAATAAAGATTGTTCATTTAAATTCCTCCTTTTATTTTAAAATGTACCTACTTAAAATTATTGCAAATCAATGTCATGCCCTGTTTCAATTTGAATAAATCTAATTTTAATAAAGATAATATTAAACAATACAAGATTGTTTCTGACATCTTAAAGAACTCAAATGAACCACCTCATGGAAATCACTTGATACACTGCTGGAATTAGTGTGTATGTGTTAAATTGAATTATGGCAGAAGCAGTCTGTTCTGCAGGTAGAGAGCATATTTCCTCATTTATGCATATTCAGTTAATTTGTTTTATAATTTCTTCGTAAAGAGCTGAAAAACAATGAGGGAGAAACTGTTTTCTATCAATCTGTAAGTAAGAAGCAGCTGAAGAAGTGCAAGAGCTGCTAATTTAAAAATCTGGAAGGACACATTTACTAAAACCAGTTCAGTTTTGTGTTAGGAGGTGGCCCTGTTTAATATATCTGTTTTAAATGCAAATCATGCCTTGATAAACTTCCATTCCCCTCAGATACACAACACATTCAGTATATTTGTACTGATCTTTAAAATGTGTAGTGCTCTCATCCAATATTGATATTCTTCTTGCCACAAAGTATAGTAAGAGATTAAAAGAATAAAATATAGTAACATGAAATAATAATTTTTAATGTAGTAATCTATCTGTGAATAATTGCTATGTATGTTCAGCTTTATTTTTCCTTGAAAGTTATATTGATCTGAGCTACTTTCTGGTTAGCAAAAAATAGGTAAAATTTAGAGACTGTTTTTATGTTGGTTTAGAGATTCACTACTAGTGAGAACTAGCTTTTTTTTTTTTCTAAAAAGTTAATCTTTCCTGAATTTGTATTTCTTGTTTAAAACCTAGTCGTTTAACTGAAGATTTTTCTGTTCAAATGAAAAATCAAAATCCAAGCTCACCAATTTCCTTATGTGCCCTAATGGATAAAATGTACCCTTAGATTTAATTGATTTAACTCACCTGTTAAGGTAGGGTACCTATAGATCTTTGAGTCCAGGAGTCACTGAGGGCGACGACATTGTCTGAGTCTTTCTCTTTGTATCCATATGATCTGTTTTGTTTGTAATGTCATTGGGGGATGTTCTCTTCTTTATCTGAATACCTGGAGAGAGAGGTATGTTAGAAGCAAAGGTCAACAGCATTGTGCTTTTGCTGTAGCAGTTTCTTGTTACAATTGGGTTGGTTGTTAGATCACCTCCTTTCCTTCCCTGCATCACCTGTGTGTTTTCTTCCAGCCACAGCTGAACAAATGAGTAACCTCCAGAAAAGTTGGATTTATCAGTATAGTGCATGACTTTTCAGTGACCAGTTCTGTCATTTCAGTAGGTTTTTGTGCCTTATTTAAAGGGTGGACTTAAACGAAGACTCTTTTGGCGGCTTGATGTGAATGAGAATCTTACATTGTAGTCACAGCGTGGTTTTGTCACACCTGTTTCTGCACATTACCCTGATTAATATGCAGCTGATGTCATTTGGATGTAACTTGATTTGAAGCTGAAGTCCTGAGCTCATCAGAAAGAGCTTCTTGTGGCAAATGAGAATGCTGACACCCCAGAAAAGCTTTAGAAAGCTTTAAAAAAATGAGAAGTGGTTTTTCTTTGTTAAAGCAAAAGCCAACTATTTCAAAGGTGAAACTTCAGACACTTGGACAATAATAGTGTGTACCTCATAGCGTGCACACAAAGGAAATAGATTCATTTTTAATCATCACGGACAGCTGATACCATGTGAAGAACTTTGAAAACAGGTATTTAAAAAAATAATGTTTTGATGTATCCCAGGTGAAACTTCAGAAGACGTCTCGATACCCATTGGTAGGCCTAGATTTTCAAAGCATTCCTATTTCCCTCCAGGAGCTGACTTTCAAATGAGTAATACTGGCCTCTGTATATTTTTAAAAGTCTCGTTTTGAATTATTGCTTAGTCTCTCTGCTCTTTTGTAGCTTTAACTGAGATCTTGTCACAGAAGATGTGCTACAGGTGATAAGTGTTAGTTTTCCAGTTTGCAACAGGTCTTGTAACTTTTGCCAGTGCCCTTCACTGAGCTGAGTTACTGTGATCTGCCATCTCTGTAAGAAGCAAAATTGACACCAGCAGGTAGTCAGAGATGAAGAAAAGGAAAGTGTTTCATCATCCTGCCCTCATGAGCATTTGTTTTCTTGTTCCTTTTGCTTTCACATTGTCTACTTGAAGGTACATAGAGCATCTGCGTAGGTACACAAACATTCATTATCATTATTTGGGGAACTGTAGTAATTTCTGCTGCAACTGAAACTAGTGATTCAGCTTTTACTCTTTTTAGCCTCAGCTCACAGCAGTTAAACCTGTGTAACACTTTTCAAGTTGGTGACAGCATTGACTGAGTTGGCCATACAGTTGAATCCTTGAGGTTACAGTTTTTTGTGTTTTACTGTGTGTTTCAGAATCCAAAATGTGCAGTCAATGTATTAGAAATTATCAAAAGGCAGCATTTAGATTCTTTTGTAGGTTGCATGTGTTTGGGAGTTTTGTAGCTGATTTAAATGGATTCTGTGTACTGTGCTGTATGGACCTGATACTGGAGTTCACTTGAACGTGGAAATGATCTTGACAAACTACTTCTAGAAGAGGTTTAAAAAATATTAATGAACATGATAGATCTTTCTGAAGGAGCTCTCTACACCTTTAGAAAGGACGGCAGATGCTCCTCAGCTTAAATGACAGAGGGAAACCTTGTGACTTGCTGGTCAGCTGCCCTGGACAGCCAGGCCTCATAATTATATCAGTAGCTTTTCCTTAAAGCTACTACTTGTACTTTGGGTTTCTGCATTTGGAAAGAAGGTTTTTGGAGGGAAGGGAAACAGCAGTTAGCCATGTGTGTTACGTGAGAGTGCTTAAGTGACTCTGTTTCAGGCAAAATGTAAATGAGAAAGCCCACTGGACTCATCTGACAGCACTTACTTGATGGAAGCTGTCATCTCATGCAGTACTTTTTCCTCTCCTTAAGAAATGGGGGGAAAATATTTGTAGAATTAAGGTTGAAATTATTGTTGTAGAAACAACCTAATTTCTGTTCTGAGGCAACTGAAAATGTTTTTAAGGAAAAAAGGCTGAGAGACTTATTTGAACAGCTTTAAACAATTTTGCACATATTGCAACACAGTCGTCTTCTGCTTGTAGTTTGTAGGGAGTGGGTTTTGCAGACCAGAATTTCTGAGTTGTGATGTTAGAGAAGAACGGAGATCTCCTCAGTACACTCTGTACGTACTTTTCTCATTACTTTTGTATACAGTGTTTCAAGAGGAAAGTAAAATAAACACACCAGAAATATTTGATACAGAAGTTAATAAATGAATCCAAACAAGACTTGGGAATAATATTTGACTTAATTGGTTCTTCTAATGGAGCAAATAGAACTTACAGGTAACGTATAGCTTTCCATGTAGAGGCTCAAGACAGTCTTCCCAGTAAATTAGTCTTCCCAGTAAATCAAAAGGCAGCAGAAGCCCTTGTGTGTGATTCTTGGTGGAACCTGGGTAACAGTATGCCCCTGGGATGCCTTGCAGAGCTTTGTTTGCTCCAAGGGAGGAGACATGGCAGTGACTGAATGATTGTAGAAAATGGAATTTTATAGTTCATATGCAGTGGAGTGGAAGAGAGGGGGTTCCCTGGAAGGCAGACTATATGGAAATACTTCATATGTATGGTATCTGGTGGTTTCAAACACAAAATTACAATAAACAGATGCTGGTGTGAGCACCAGCATTCTCTCTTAGGGGAAATCCCTCCCCTTTATTCTTCCTCTTCCCTTGTCACTCGCTCCCTCAGAATCTTGGGTTTTTTCCTACACAGTGGCTAAGAAGGGGAGGTACGAAATGTCCCTGGCCCAACTACACAGCTACTACCAGGCACTTAGAAAGCTGTTGGGAAAGGAGATGTACATATTGCCTTGAGCTGAAAGGGGAAATGAATGTCATCTGTCACTTCCTGGGCAAGTCCTCCAGCCACAAGGACATGTGCAGCCAAGCACTGCTGGAGTAATGTGGGGAGATGCTTAAGTGTGCAGAAGAGATGGGATTTCAGGCATTCTTTCCCTTCAGGATTTTCTTTGGGCAGAAGTGGACTAATGGGGATCTAGGTGCTGTAAATCTTTATTTTGTGTTAACTCTCCCTAAGCACTGCATAAGGTATGGACGTGCCCCAGCTTAGTCATCTGAGTCTATGTAGCCAGGATGATGCATTCGGTTCCATGATGCAGACCTGTGCTGCAGTAGCCAGTAGGAAAAAAGGCTAAAAAAAAGTGAGAATGAAGTAACTTGGAACTCAGTAGCTCCAGGATCTGGAGAAGTGGCTTTTCTTGTAAGACAACTCCTTTGGATCCAGTTCAGTATTAATGTTTATTCCTCTCCTTTCACATGCAAGCAGTGTCAAACACACTTTGCTAGCCTGTGAGGTTTCTGAGGCTTATGTACGATGGTTGCACCTACGTTGTTTTACTTTCTTACCTTACCCTCTTATTAGTTCAGAGGAATGAAAAGCAAAGAAGGAGATTGGGCTGGTAAATTGCCATTGCTTTTCACTTTCTCATAAGCGTAAAAGGGAAGGCTGAAAGGGTGTTTTGTACAGCATTATTACTGAGTGTGAATGGTGGAAAGTCAATTTACAAGAACTTCTTTCTCAAATTAAACACTTTCTTTTATTTAACTGTTGTGGTTACTGTATTTTTACTTGTTTATTTCCTTTAAAAGTATTAGCTTCCAGGAAGATTTCAGACAAGGTTAATATTAATGAATAATTTTAAAAGAAAAGTTTAATAATTAATAACACCTCAGAAAGTCAGTAATGCACTGGAACAAACCCGGTAGCTTCCTGAAACAAGATTGTTGGAGTAGGGCTCTACAATCAGTGATTTCCAGCCGTATCCAGAAAAACAATTTAGCAGAATGTTACGTTCAACATCTGGCATTCTCATTTTTGAAACCTCTGTTCTTTGTTTCCGCACTTTCTTAAAGTGCTTCTGTTTTAAGTGGAGAGAGATGTTTTTGACTGGAGATAAGGCAGAAAAATTCTGCTTGATTCCACATGTTCCAATACGTTGTTTTTTTTTAATTACTTTGTTGTTATTTTTAGCTAAGTTCGTTGTTGCACTTTCCTTATTTAAACTTCCTCTTCACATGATTATGATTTTATCTAGAATTTTTTGCAGCGTATTCCTCCTTAAGTGTTCAGGCCCAAATTGAAGGAAAAAATGCTTAGTATTTTCAATCTTTTTGCCTTCACCAATATCAGTTTAACTCAGCTCTTCCAGCTGTTAAAGACATATTTTTTGCTTAACAATGTAAACAGCCAGAAGACTTAGTTAAGACTGAAGTCTTAGTATATTAAACAATTGTACTGACTGTTGGGTTTTTTTCCTGAAAACAATGCAAAAATGTCAGGAGAGAGGAAATGAGGAATTTTCAAAGCCTGTTGATAAATTTAACTGTTTTCTTTTAAAAGTTTGGGAGCAGCCCGTTAATCTCAGAACTGGGAAGTTAAGAAAAATCAATTCTTGTTCTCTACAACGCTGGAATTTCTGCTGACCCATCAGCCCCTTGGGCTTCTGCTCCCAGATTGGTGCTGGGACAGCAGAGGGCGGCATCTCAGCCTCCACGCACGGTGCCATACGGTGTGTGGGACAGCATCAAAATACATGAGACGCCACTGAAATTTCCAACACCTGCCTTCTGTGGTATGGCCTTGCATTTCAGTTATGGTATTCAGTTATGTCAGTGATGATTTTTTTTGAATAAAACATTCACGTGGATTAAATCAGGCAGTTATTTATGAAAGAAGACTAGAGGGGGGTGGGGGGAAGCAAACAAACAAACCCGAACAAAACCAGATTTTGCTGTTGGCTACCGTAACAAATGCACTGCTTCCCATCCTCTCACAAGTGGATTACAGGAAGGTTTGAAACGAGGACTTTTAGCTAGCTCTCAGCACGGCTCTGTCTTGGCTGAGTTAATGGGATAGTGGGAGAAATAAAAGCAATTTGTTGGTGTTTTTAACAAAAAAGCACTGCTATTTTTAAAGTAGCATTTCAGTGTGCTTTGGATTTCATAGAACCTCCTGCTATTTTGAGGAGATGCACCCGAGCAGAGCTGTAGTTTTGTGCAGGATAGTCAAAGATAGGGATTTGAGATGTCGTCTTAAAGACTGGACTGGGTGAGTCTTTTTTCTTTTGTATTATGACTGTGTTTCATGTCTGATATTGCAGAAATACCCTTGTGCAATCTATGTTAATTCATTTATAAGGCAAAAAAAAATATCCCCTTCCCGTCACCATTACAAGTTGAATGGTTTGTGGCCAGGTTCAGTAGTAAAATGTTAGAACTGAACAAAAACATGGATAGCAGTGAATGTTCCTTGCCTTATAGTTCACTGCACCTTGATGCCGTATATTTTGTAGAGCACCTTTTTTACAGTTCAGCAGAGATGGGTGTCAAGGAGATTGATTGACTCTAGCTCTGAGACATTGAAATCTGCACTGCTTCGGAGGTCTGGAGTATCTGCTGGACAGCTAACGGTGCTACACAGCTCTGAGCAGTGCTTGTTAGAGGCCTGGCTGTCAGGCCAGTAGTTGGGGTGCCTGCTGGTCTTGAAGGTGGAAATTCTTCTGTAGATGTCACTAAACAGATTGCTGCTAAGGGCATGTGGATATTAGTATTCGTTTTCAGGCATCTTGGACTTTTTATGTAGAACACGTTTAAATCATACTCTGCTGTAACTCTCAGTAATGCACAGCCAGATTTCTTGTAATGGTAGCTTACTCATGTTCCTTATATGTATGTGTGTGCCTTTGTTATGTTCTTCGCATTTGAGGGCAGATGGAACTAGCTGAATCTTTGCTAAGTTAGAGGACCCTGAACATATTTTGCCGGCTATCGGCATGGCTGTAGCTCCATTGACCACGAGGACAATGAAGTCTGAGAGTGGGTGTAAAGCTCTGGTTTGGTTCTGCCTGACAGCGAGCAGTGCCCAAGCTCAGATGCCAGCTGTGCCACATCTGGGAGGGCCTCCTGCCTTGGGGGAGTGCCTGGACTGCTGTTCCCACTGGCTTTCCAACTGCCGGAGCAGCGCACAGCAGCTGGCGTGGGATCGGCGATGGGAGTCTCTAAAGTCTTGTTTGGTCTTCAGCTACAGCCTTCGCAAATACCATTGTGTGCTTTAGGAGTAAATAATGTCGCGCAAGAGAGGTTTAGTGCTGGCTGGGGGGTTGAGTCTCGGAACAACTTCGTTAGGAGATGCACGCCGTTAAAAACTCCACAGCCTAACTGTAATTAGAGCTTCATTCTCGCTGCAAACACTTTTAGACCGGAAAAATCTCTTGGGAATTCAAGTTTTAACAGCGGCGGGTTGGTTTGTATGGCTTGGGGTTTTTTTTATTTTATTTCTTTATTTTTAATAACCGCTGCCAATTTTCGGCTCCGCCGGTGCCTCGGGAGAACCCCGCTAGGTGGCGGCCGTTCCCTCCCGGCGCGGCGGGCACAGCTCGGGCACGGCTGCGGGACGGGACCGGCTGCGGGAGCGGGCACGGCTGCGGGACGGGACGGGACCGGCTGCGGGAGCGGGCAGCGGCCCCGGGCCCGGCGCCACTCCGGGCCCCGCCTCCGAACAAGAACGGTGTAGCCCCGCATCCCCCGCCTTCGGAACGCACCGGTGGGTAGTAGCGCGGCGGTGCGACCCGAGAGTGCATCCGCGCTGGCTGCAACAGGGTCTCTACCTTCTAATCGTTGTAGGTAATTGCTGACCTGCTGGTCTCGCTGGTTGGTTACGGTTTCGGAAAGCGAAGGGAGAAACAGTGTAGCCACGCTCTGTCCAAACAGCAATTTTCTCTGTCTCTTCCAAGAAAAAGAAAGTTTTATAATAATTGAATTGACAACTAAATGATTTATTAGCCATTTTGGTGGTTTGTCCGCTAGAAAAGTGAAGTAGAAGAGATGCTACTTATTTTTTTGTCATTTTGTTGTTTGTTTCTGGGTTTGTTTGGTTTCGATTTGGTTTTGTTGTTTTTTGTTTGGTTGGTTTATTTCTTCACTGCCTGTTATTTTTAATTCTTTGTAAACAGAAATTTGTAAGGTTTTGTTTGGGGGTGTTTTGTAGTGATTTCAACTCATTTTAAAGAATGCAAAAGTTTGTGAACAGCTTGTGTTTGGTTTTTTTGCTGGGTTTTTTTGGGGTGGTGGGTGGAGGGTTAATGTGAAATACCGATTTACATTCATTAAGTAGCTCATTTCTTGGAAGACCAGTTCTTGAGGATGTCAGGGTTAATAAAACAACTTCCTTCTTCTGTTAAACTAATTTTCAGTCTGATTGTGCAAACACACTTGATGAGCGCAGATTCTTCCAGATGCATGGAACAGCCAGTACTTTCAACAGCACGAGCTTATCTTTAGTGCTTGTTTTGCACTGACGGATTGTTAGTGTTCAGCTTTCTTAATTTTAAAGGCTATTCTGACTCTAATTAATTGAAAATTAATACAGAAGCACTTGTGGAGGAAAGTTTTTGAGTACATACATTTTTCTTGTGTGCACATACAGAGTATAATTGAATAGAATTAGAAGAAAAAGTAGAAAACCAGAGAACAATAGGCAAAAATGTTTGGTACTGTATATTTGGTACTGGGTTATGAACAAAATACAGCAGCAAAAGTATTTAGCTGTCTTACAACACTTATTCAGTCAGTGTTTTTAAGACTTTGCATAACTGAAAACAAGATCATCGATTTGGTGTTGTTAAGACTTCTTGTAACTGAAAACATGAAAATTGATTTGATACCTCTGAAAGTCCAAAAGAAGGATGCATTTTACCAATGGAACCACTTAAATGTTTTGGCATATAAAAGATTACTTTTTGGTTTTATAAATGTTAATATATTTTGGGGTTTAATCTGTTTGTAAAAGGCCCGTTAGAAACTTGTAAGTTATTTGCTTTCATCCGTTTTATCCTGTTCTGTTCAGCAAACTAATGTGTTTTTATTGGATGTGACTTTAACAGAGGTCTTCTTATTTACTTCATTGTGCATCTTCAAGACTGATAATACTGGTTCAGTTCTAAAATCATCATTTACCAGCTGCTAAAAGCCATGCTGCTTTAGTTTCTTGTGCAGGTGATTTTCTGTATTTCAATATAGCCATAAAGTCAAGATGATGGAAAAGCTGTAAGCCTAGTGATCACTGGTAATTCTCTGGTTTCATGTACTTTAATAATCCAAGAAAGACTAAAAGACTATCCGCTTTTTTTGATTCCTTTCTCTCTCCCCCCCTCTATATCCTTATAAACTGTAGAGCCTTTATATTTCCTACATGATGCATACATTAAGC